>PVJI01003507.1:0-122922 GCA_004026765.1 Micronycteris hirsuta
ACCAATGATGAAGGAAGTGGTTGGTTCCAAACATTAAATGTTAACAAAAGAAAACTTATAATATATTTTGGGGGGTCTTTGAAAATTTAAAAGACCCTACATCAAAGGGCATGCTCTGTCATAATGTCCTTTGAAACCTATGCAAAGTAGACATTTTGTCTGAATATAGACTATTACATCTAATTTATCTGCTCTTTTGAATTAAACAATGATTTAAAGCCTTAAGTTTTGATTTTAGCTTTGTCATTAATTAAGTTGTTTGGACTTGAAGTTGATTAATTTGTAGAACGAGGTACTGAAACTGCTGACATAGCTGATAAGCAGATATCATCAGTTCTGCTCACATGTCATGAAGCCCAAGGTCGCACATGCTAAGTTTAGCCTGCTCCAAGGCTCCCTCCCTGCCTCCCTGTCTAGTCAACATCCAACACTTTTATAAATTCAACCGTATCTGGAGTATTTGATTTTTATGAACACATTGAATACTCTATCATATTTTACAAATATAGTATATCATAACTCCGTTTATTTGCCAATGGGATTTTTTTCTGGATTAATACATAATGTTTCTGGAACTCACAATACATAAACACATTTACAATAGTTCTGAAAGGGACCAGTTGGACTAGAAGTGATCACATGGAGAACAATGGGAAAAACCAGCAATGGCTTAAAGAAAAGGTAAAGTTGAAGAGACATAAAGATATCTTAAATATTTGATGGCTAAACATACACTAAAGGAAGTAACACGACCATCGAGGCAGAGGCAGGTAGGAATTTCAATTCCTGCCATGTAAACAGGGCCTAAAAGTGTCCGATGCAAGGTTTATAGTATAGGCAGTTCAATCTATTCAGAAGGAAAACTGGGATTGGGCCCAAGTCAGCACTGTGGGCCTAATTCCCAGCTGGCTCATCCACGCAGCCCGGACCAGGTGCAGGATCCCTGTAGTGAGCGGCTTACCTGCCAGTTGAAATCCAGGTTCCGGTTTCACACAACCCAAAGAATTTAGGATTTTTGTAGAAATGAGGTACAATAATAACTGCAAACACTTTTTGAAAATAATAGAGGCATAAATGAAACAGGAAGAAGTATCTATAAAGATAAACAACTTGAAATCATGGAAATAAAAACTACAGTCATGAAACACAAGCCTCAATAGATGATATACTCTGACATAGACATTTCAAAGAGAGAATCAGAAAATTGAAGGGTAGTACAGACACATTCACCCGCAGTTCAGGATGGATACAAAGAAATAATTTATTAAAGTAATCATTCAAGACGTGAAGGAAAGACTCAGAGATAGATAAATAGATAGATAGATAATAGACTTTCATAAAAAGAGAAAGAGGAAACAGTGGAGAAACAATCAAAGATAATTGCTAGAAATTTTCAATAAGATTGATATTATAAAATAGGGCATTGTGGGGACTGCAGAAGTACCTAAAAGCAATTAAATTCATTATATTTTAAAGCTGAGGAAGCCAAACAAAATAAGATTACTGGACAAATTTGTCCAGTACATTACCAATTTTCAAAACTTGCAGTAAATATCACTTCAAAAGAATCATAAAGGAAAAAGGAAACCTTAGAAGCCCTACAAAACTCACCATAATTAGTACAGTTACAGTTCTTCATTCAAACTTGATGGACTCTATATGTTAGTGGCTGCTGGAGTCACACATATGCCCAGCTGCTGATGGAGAGCCTTGTCATTTCTTGTAAAGTACCACCTGGTTCATTTTGAAACACCAGGAATCTGTTTCAGCCATCACAGAATGTGTGTTATTAGTAGCAAAGCACTATATGTATCACAAATGCTTAGAAGTCTAGGACAGTTCATTTTTCAGCAAGGAAACCCTTGCTGAAGACTTTTTTCCCCCTCTACCCCATCTCCATTACATAATGAAAGAACTTTAAACTGCTTCTGGTCATGAACTCTGTGCGTAATAAAACAAGTCTGAACTTTTGTTCCAACTGTCTTCATTCATGAGTATAATTTATGTTTTGTGCCACCACCACCCAAAAGATTTTGAGATTTATAGATTGCAATTTACATCATATTGGTTTAGTTTTCCTTGAATTTAATTTTTCTCATAAAAAGAGGAAAATCAGAGAAAGAGTCGAGTTTTAATAGGAAATTTGGGTCAACCTCAAATCCCTAAATGACCCTCTGAACTGAAGGTATATATATATATTTTTTTTTAAGAATTTATTTATTTGTTTTTAGAGAGTTGGGAGGAGAGGGAGGAGGAGAGGGAGAGAAACAGCAATGTATGGTTGCCTCTCACATGGCCCTCACTGGGGACCTGGCCTGCAACCCAGGCATGTGCCCTGACTGGGAATTGAACCGGGACCCTTTGGTTCCCAGCCCGCACTCAATCCACTGAGCTACACCAGCCAGGGCTGAAGGTATATTTTTGAACTACTCATGTGAGGATTTGAGATTAAGTGAATTCCACAGCTAAGGAACTGATTTTGTTTTAGGTATTCACAAAATTGTTGTTTGATGATATATTTCATATTTTGTAATTGTTATCTTTTTTTTGTAATTAGCCCACATTCTTTTCCATAGTTCTACAGAAAGAATAAAGGATTATAAATTTTAGTTCAAGGTCAGAAGACTACCAAAGATTTTCTTTAAGAGCTGGAGACTTTTACTAAGACCAAAATATTTGTGATTATAACCTACAGTTTGTAAGAGTGAAACATATATACTTTATACATTATTTTTAAATAATGTAGAAGATCTATCTCTGAGAGGAATAGGGTCCCCATGCCAAATTTTGTAGCTTTTTCCTAACAAACAGAAACAGGAAACTCGTCTGGCTTTGCATAAAATGATTCGAACACTGTGAGACACAGAGTTTTAGTTGTAACTCTAAACATAGGAATCTCGAGTAAGTTCTAAATTTGGAGAATGCAATTCTAGTTACTAAAAAAGCTTTGCAATGGCAAAAATTTCCCATCAGTGCTTAATGAATCCCTTTTCCTTCTCAAATAGGATCCCTCATAGCTTTATAGCTAGGAGAGCCTTGGGCTCTGGACCATTTCTACTAGCATTATAACTCTTTAAGAGCATTACTAGTTAACTGACTCAGGTTCATGCTTGAGATGGAAATTCATTGCACAGTTGCCACCTTTCCAGTATTGTGGGAATTATCTAACAGGTTAAGCACATTTGTCAGGTAAATCTGCATTTACATGCTAATAAAAAGATTGCAAAAACCTCAACAGAGGCATAGTAGGAATATGAGAAAGCAAGGACAGATACAGGCGTGCATATTTGTATATACATCTTTTTGTCTTTTATAAAAAACATTATTTTCTTTCAAAGGGTCAAGTCGAACCATCCTTAGCTCCAAGCAAGTGGGGCCCATGCTCAAGTCTGGGCTTCCCATGGCTCTGCACAGCTCAGACACATGATGGAGTCACTCGAGAACACATGGGTGACTCATGCAGACGCTGGCACTCAATGGGCACAGCACTCTCCAGAGTCTCCAACATCTATGCTCACAACAGCCTTCCCGGCCCAGCAAAACGCATCTCTGCACCTCTTGCACTCTGTTCTCGTATCAGAAGTCCACTGAGTCCAAACATACTCATCTGTCGGTTTGGGCCATTACCAAAGCAATGGACAGACGTTGGTCTCAGTAGAGAGAGCGCTTGAACAGCACGCGCTCACAATGTTAAAAGGCAAAGTAACTCATCACATCTCCCTTTTGGTATAATCGCATGAGAGCAATAAATTATTGGTTAACATTTTTTTCTCTGTCGTGCTGAAATGCTTTTCTTTTCTTTTTTTTTTTTTTTTTTTTTTGCTTCTTGTACTCTAATGTACAATCCTGGAGATAAGAGTTGCATAATTCAAAATGTTACTAATAATTTTGAACTTCTAAATATCTACATCTTAGTCTTAACTGTGAGCTTTGAAAACTAACTCTTTACATTATCAAATAGACATCAATTGTTAAATCTCTAGTAGTTTCATTGCATAATGTAAATTTAACATAATTCAATATTTCAAATGTAAATTTCAATTTCATCTTTGTTTAAATAGTTTTGTTTTAAACTGTGATATTTACTAATTATGCATTGTCTTTTACCTTAAAATTTTAATATATCTTTTTGAATATTTTATGAGAAAGATAACTTCAAAATATGTAAAAAAATTAATTTTATTTACATTCATATAATGATTTATTACTCAAATAGTTATTAAATAATTTAAATAATGTGTAATAAAATATAATCTTACATACTTTTGCTTCATTTATATTTAAGACTTTAAATCATATCAATATTATACAAATTAGGTAAAAATATTGATTATATAAACATAACTGATTCTACTAGGATGAAAGCAATCAAAATAGATGTTATTAAAATATATAGTCATTTATGGATTGTATATATCTTTATTTCACTACTCATCCAAATATTGCTGGCTTATGAATAAAACACCAGGCATGCACAATAATAAGTAAATTCACTCATCTTTGGTATTTTGCCAACTTTCAGTCATATGAAAGCTAAACCTTTGAACATATCTTTCAATTTTTTAATTATGAAGATACATTTGCCAAGAATAGAGAGTAGAACAGATTTTATTTAACAGTTTGTTAGCCTGATATGTAACTTTTAAATATTTGACATATGGTATGTGGGCCTCCCTTTCTACTCTTGCTCCAGGCCCTGCAAATGCTAGAAATGAGCCTGGCATCGAAGGTGTATCTAGAGAGTATGGCCAAGGACCAATGCTTAGGAACATATAAGCCAGTTCCATAACTGTATCATGTGGCCAGACAATGGGAGGGCACAGCAGTCTTTCCTCAAAATCACTGAACATTAAGACGTTACATAATTTAGTTTATGCTAATTTCATTTTTTCCAAATTGGAAGGGTTCCACATTTTTAGGAAAAACATAAACTCCCAGTAATTCCTTCTCTTTGGGATATATGGTCAGCTCCTCCAGACCCACCTTTTGCCCGACTTGCTGTATGCACTAGGAGGCTGACCCGTGTGGACTGTATTGATGGATTATGTTGTTGTCTGGCTTCTGGTTGGCACTGACATTTTGGGATGTGAGAGCAGGGAGGGGGTGAGGCCCCCTGCTTTCCGCTTGGCATGTTGCAGCAGGTTGGCTGCATCTATCTACCGAAGACCACAGCTTCTTTCGGGAGCCCCACCTTATTCCTCCTGATTCAGGGCCTGAGGACGGCTCCCTCCCCTTGCCCTTTGCTGTTCAGGCACACGAGTAACTCATGGGTCCCTACTGGCCTCCGAGTACTGCAACGCCCCTTGTTACTTTTCCTGAACTCTACCCACACCTTGGCAAATAGCCCCACCCCAATTTTTAAGCCGTTCTAATTGCCCAATTTCCATGTGCCAACTCTCTCCATTACCATTGTGATTATTACACTTCCTACCATCATAAATGTGACCTTGATCATTATCCTTCAGCTTTTGAGCTATGTTCCAAGTCAGAGAACTGAAATGTTCTCCAGAAACATAGTTTACAAACAAGAGAATACATCCTCCCTTGGTAGTATATGCAATTTAAAGTCTCTTCCAGTTCCTTCTCTTTGGGGAGTACCTCTAGCACTCAACGCAGTGTCTGTTCATTACAGACACTTCAGTAGTTATTGAATGAATGTTGAATCATTCATTAGCAAAGGACAAGATGTGGCCTCTCAGAGGCAAGGGTACAATTTCCTCTTTTCCTGAGCTGGTTTCTCTTACGCATCTGAGTGACTCCATGTCACCTTCTGCACTGATGTGGTCATGGGGTCCAGAAGGAAAAGAAGCTAGTGGAAGGGAGATAAAATTAGTTGAAGGGGATGTTAGCAATCCTTCAAATGTGTAACATCAAATATCTGTGAAGCCCTCTGTCTTTGAGAGGCTAGGACTTGAATATTGTCTGACTACCATAGTGCAGGGCATTTAAATAGTCTACAAGGCATACTTTCCCTGCTGGTTATACCACTGCATCACAAATGACGCTGAGGCCAGTTCCTTTAGAAGAAGAAAGATCTGGTATCTGCCGCTTTTTCTCCCATTGATTTATTCTTGTTGCTTTTTCATTTTTGTGTGTTTAATATCATTTCATAGTTTCAGTGAGACAATAATATAATTTATGTTATATAACATACTTTCCTGGGCAATAATCCGGTGCAACCACATTTTCCCATAAAGTTATACTTGTCCCTTGTGCTTCTTAAAAATACTTTTTTTACCAGTAGTTTTTTTTCACAATTCTTGTTCCTAAAGTTTTATATTGTTTTGGTGTACTAAAGTGAAAAAACGGAGTTTCCTTAGAAAGTCCACTGTTTATATTACCTAAACCATCAATATCTGATTTATTATTTATTCATTTCTTCTTCCTAAATCCCTTGCCTTTTTATTCTTGTTTTCTTTCTGCTGTCTTCAGATAAATGCTTATTGATTTATTTTCATTGTGTGATTAAAAATAATAGTGGCAACAACTGAATGCTGTGAATTTTAACCTTGAGGGCTGCCGACACCTTCCTAACTGCGGCTAATCACTAAAACGACCGCCACTGCAGCTTTAACTCTCTCAGTGGTCTGAGACTTCTTTACAAGTGTTTTCTAACTTCTAAGAGCTTAGGGAGAAGTTTATTATTGATTTCTAACTATATACATTTAATTAGAAAGCAGCAATTACATCTTTTGCTTTATGGAATGCACTGACATTTCTTTGGACCTTTATAATGTGTTCAATTGATAAAATCTCATACTAAAGCTAATATATGTATAATATATACATATTCATCTCAGATTCACTTTCCTTTCTATGAAACATACATATGCATTTTTCCTCTCCCTAGACACACACACACACACACACACACACACGAAAAATAAGTCCTTTGGAAAATGGATAATCTCATATCTGGGACTACCATTCTGGTCTATTTAGTCCCATTTATTTAGGACGGAATATAACCTTTCACTGGACAGACTGTAAATTTAAATGTCACATTCTATTAAAAATCACTCAGTGAGAATCCCCTGCACAACTCCGTGTGTACTTTTAAAGGCTATCCAAATGATCTGCATGACCAATGGAGTCCTTGAATAACACTGATCCATTTTATTAGCCATATCCAGCTGGTGAGAATTCTGGCTTGCCAGTACACAAAGATCGGTTCCAGAACTCCTGTGAATGAGGTGCAAACTTTTCATGTGCAGAGGGCATCATTGTTCCTCTCTTTATCCTGTTGAAGTCACACTTAGAAAACTCAGCCCCTAATTTCCTCCCTTCAAAAGGGATTGTTGTTGTTGTTTCAATTTTTAGCTAGTTTCCTTTATTTACACTGCTTTTGTCATGTACACATAATGTTGACCAACTTTAGATATTTACAGATTCGAACAGCTGCAAACATATAATTAGATCTTATCAACTTTGGCCATATGTTTGTGAACAAAACTCTCTTCCCCTAGGCCACCAAAGAGCTAAAAACACAGGAATTTGGCAAGTTGACAAACTTCTGTATTCTCACCCTTCCTACTAGAATCCTAGACCTTAATGAGCTTCCCAAACGTAATCACTGTGCAATGTGAGTCTATGAACTGTCTTTCCAGAATTGCGTTAGCCAATTTAGGTCAAGGTTGTAATTGCCGTCCTGGTGGTTCCCTCCACATTAAACACTCTACCTAATACTACTATCCTCATCACAGTGAGGATTACCGAACAGTAATTTAGAACAGTCACCTGCAGTCACTCATGACTCATTTCACGGGCAAAGGGGCTCCTTTCTGAAAATTAAATACATCTGAGATCTCTCCTCTCCACTCGTGTTTGTCTAATCAGACTTTTGAAGTTCAGCTTTGATTTTCTTCAGTCAGAATATCATCAGGCACTTTCCCTTTAATTTTGTGGATGCATTGAGCATATTTCAGGAGTCAGATTCTATAAGACTTAGCTACTAATAGATGCTATCTTATTAGGGAAACTGCCTTCTTCCTACCTACACCTCCTACTAGTAGATAACAACTCCGATTTTGATCAGTTGGCTCTGCTGGATATAAGTTCATAGGAACCAGTGTGAGTCATTACCTCGTTGAGATTTTATTCCTTTTTTCCTACTTAAACAATCATTTCTTTAGCAAAACTGAGTCAGCGTCAGCAATGAGCCACATATATGAAGCAGGGTAGAGACTTTGGATCCTTGGTTACTCTAACTCTGTCAGCTCAGTAGCAAATGAAACTGCAGAAATAATGGCAATCAAGGAAAGATTACATAAAGAAGCACAGGGAAACAATTTCAGAAACGAAGAGTTCAATCTAAATTTAAATTAATTAAAATTTTTCTAGGTCAAAATCTGCAGTAAAAGAACCCAGCCTAAATGCATTGGGCTGTCTCAGCTGAAACTGCTGTTTTCACTTTAAAAATGGCATGTGATTTTTGACCTGCATAATAAATTTTGCAGGAAGATGACAGGTTAAATTTAATAAAACATTGCAATAAACTAGGAAAGAAGAAATGGAAGCAAAGCATGGGGAAATATCTTAGCCGAGTTCATCCCTAAAACACAGAAATAACAATGTTTGCATCAAATCCCTTTCCTGACTAGGCAAAAAGGCATGGCTGTGGAAGAGTTTTAATAACTGTTCCCGTTTAAACGCAACCCTCGTTATAAGTCGTTAGAGATAGCAGGAAGTCAATAAAGATTTTAAAGCTCATTTTACCTTTAAGCATGAATACATTCATACTGGCTTCCTTTTTCCTGGGGGTGTGGGTGGGATGAAGGATGGGGAGCAGAGGAGAGACACTAGGTGGGGGCATATTTGAACAAAGCTGAATTTAGCTTATATTTTAATTCACTTGTGTGGGTGATCTTCCCAGAAGACAGAATCCAAATGATCTCCTGGGGAAAATTTAGCCATAATGCAAGCAAAGCAAGTTCTAGAACCATGTGAACAGCTAAGCGCCTGAACTGCTCATTTTCAAATCAAATACTGTAACGTACAAAGGTTGATCTAAGAGGTTTTGTTTTATGCACTTTTCTCCTGTCTTCCATGATCCCTAAATCAGCTGTTTGGATTAGATGCTTCCCCTCCTTCAGGACATAACCAATAACGAGTTCTTGAAAGAAATACTCACTTGAAGTTTGACGGGCTTTTCTCTGACATATTCTTTACAAACAATATAATGACTCTTGATTCTCCCAAAGCAATTTTAGCTGGTACTTGTGACAGAAAGCTCTCTTGGCAAACAAACTCAGAATAGAATGCAAATTAAAAGGCAAACAGCAAACTTAAAAAAAAAAAAAAAGGCTGCAGCAAAGCAGAGTCAGTGGCTAATGTTTTAACACTAAGAGGCTGGGCATCTTAAGCTGCTCATTAGATAAAGGATGAAGGCTAGAATATGCATGATTCCGGCAAGACTGCAGGTGCTCCGAAATATCCTGGTCCTCTCCATGCTCTTGTTATCTGAGCGGAGCCATCTCACTAGTCCTGACCAATGGACTGAGAGAAAAAGAGAAATGTGTTCCTTCCAGGTTGAGGCAGTGACAGGCCCACATGGGACCCTCTTTTCCTCTGACACACCAGCTGTGGGTGTCAGGGGTTCCAGATATTAGACATACAAGTCGGAAACAGCCTGTCCCCTGCCCTACTTGGAAGGAAGAGCCCAAGACAGCTGTTGGATCCAAAATGGCTTCATAGAGAAATAAATATTTATGAGTTAAACCACCGACATGTGGGGGTTAGTACATTATCATGGCATGACCCAATCCCTAGTGACTTATTCGAAACACAAATACAAAATTATAAAATTCACCAATTCAGAAATAAAATTACTAAATGATTATCTAATAGGACCTGTTAAAAATAAATGAGCAAATTAAAATAAGGCATTTTAATCTATTGTTTAACACTGTTTTTTGAAAAAAGTCAAAATTCTCATCACTATGTATAGTAAAACAGACACCCATGCATTGCTATCAAAAACAGAAGTGAAAAATTTTGGAATTTTTCATGAAATGCACTTATAGTTTTATTTACTATGTACATTCTTGAGAATCAAGACAAAAATATCAAAAGCTTCAGGGAAAACTTCATACAAAACATGTTGATTTCGATGTTAATCATTGCAGTGAAAAAAGGAAACCATTTAAATGAGAGGTAATAAAAGATTTAAATAAACTATAATAAATCAATGTGATTGTTATTAATCAGCCATTGAAATGTGTCCACCTTCCTGACTAGTCTTCAAATATTCCAGCTTCAAATCTAAGATGATCATATTTTACCTGTTCCTTTAAGGTTTATAGCCCACTTATTTTCAAAAGCAGTTTTAAATGACAGGCAATAAAACATTTTTAAAGCAGGACACTTAAGTCATTGGTTGAGCTCAGACACAGTTAATGAGCAGCGGGTGTGTATAAAGACTTGTGTGTCATCCCAGGTCACTCCAAAACCCCATGCTTCTCCGTTAATGTCCCTTTGTCATGAGCGGTGCCCCTCAGTGATGGTGCCCAAGGTGACCTGGCCATACTTAGTGGACTATAGGCAAGTTCCTGATGCAAACGGGTCAGCCCATTTCTCTCTGCATAGAATTTGGAATGGGGACAGAGAGGATGCTCACTTAGCTGGAATCACCACAAGTAAAAAGCAAGGAGGGAAAAGTAAACCTGGGGAGGTAGGGGGGTGAGGAAGGGACAGGGGAGAGAGACACTGGCTCAGTAAAAGAATCGGATTCCAAAGAGAACCTTGAGCCATTTCTAGGATATGTCCTTCGATGAGACCCAGCACTCTGCCGAATTCTGAGTTATTTGATAAACGCTTTTATCCATTTTTGTTCAAGCTGATTCAAGTTGTCTCACACTATTTGCAGCAAAGCAGGGGTTCGGGAGGGGGGAATTGTAAAGAAACAAGAGAAAAATGAAGTTCTAATTTGATGCAGACTTGATAACTTAACTGACCACCTTTACAAAAAAGAGGAAATAATAGACCCCATAGTACTTCTCACCTCATGCAAGGTAACATACAAATTAAACTTTAGTATAAACATTAAACCATAGAACAAATGTATGATTTATTATCATTATATATACATTAGCTAAATTTTCATAGAAGAAATACTAGGCTTCAATAATCATTTAAATATACATACGACAGCCTGGCCAGTGTGGCTCAGCTGGTTGGAGCATCACACCGTAAACTGAAGGGTCGTGGGTTTGATTCTCGGTCAGGGCACATTCCCAGGTTATAGGCTCATCACCGACTGGGGAACCTACGAGATGCAACCGTTTCGCTCTAACATCGATACTTCTCTCTTTCTCTCTGTCTCACTTCCTCTCTCTCTAAAAGCAATGAGAAAAATGTCCTAGGGACAATGAGAATATATATATCATATATATCATCTGTATGATATATGCATGATATATATCATGTCATGTATGATCGATCATGTATATGTACACATATGATATATATGATAATGTGTGTGTGTATATAAAATCTCCAGTGATATTCAGTGGGTATTTTAAGAGCTTGTTCTTGGCTCTCATACCATTGAAATCTATTGCTTTGCCTAACTGTAATCCAAACTGCAAAGCACTAAACATATTTTAAAAAATCAAAAACAGTTTTAATGATGCTTATTATGCTGAAATTACTGAGATAAGATCATTTGTAAATAGCTTTAAATATTTTCACAGAAAGAAAGCAGAAGTGTTTCTTGTTAATTATTGTTAAATAGGAAGTTTCATTCCTTGGGCATTCTGATTTTATCTTCTCTCATTCCAAGAATCCTGATATTTTAACAGAATATCTCCATTTTTATGGAAAATTGAATAAAATGTGTTTGATATTATAATAATGACTGAAAATAGAAGAAATAAAAGATTACCTAAATTTGAATTAAATCTGGAAATATTTCTTTTCAATTTTCCATATTACCATCAGTCAGAGAGAATGTATTTCAGGAGAAATAGCGAATTTTAAGTGGGAATTTTTAAAGAGATCAAGAATGGGAAAATGCCAATGAAATAAGATTTTAATCCTGGGATAATTCAAAGCCTTCCTTTTCGAAATTACATACTTTGCAAACAATAATGTTTCAACTGTGAGATGTCTTTTTTCCAGAAGTTTCTGGCACTGAGCACCTTTTAGCTTCTCCATTATAATGCATTGTTACTTTCTTCCACTCACACAGGGTGTTGGATACTGCTTTCATTTTTCATGTAAAATTAGACTCTTGTTCCTTTCTAGTTCATTCAGGCTACCATTTGCTGGCTCTGGCCCTTTAACTTATTTTTCCTGTTTTTAGAGTTATTCCCTTCCCTAGTATAAAGTGCTTGACAAGTCAGAGTGGATATGAATAAAACTTCTTGGATTCAAGTCTTTGCTCCAAACAGTTTAATTACTTTTGGACAGATTATTTAACTTACCTCTGTGTATTCAAATGGAAAAAACGGGGAGAGTAACCAAACCTTTTCATTTGCTGTTACAAGAGCAAAATGAGGCAACAATAAACAGCAATGTTCAGGGAAAGATAATACTTAAACATTAAACTATGTTTGCTTAATTAGTAGCTATTATTAGGAGTATGCTAGGATCACAAATAGCTACTACGATCTATCATTAATATGGTGTGAATTGATCAGGGACAAGGCTGGAAACGAATTCAGAAATTGAGGAAAGTTAGTAAGAGGGAGTATCTACGAAGATGTATGAGGTTCATTGAAACCACAGGATTGGTGAAGCTCCCTGGGGCTAACTACAGTCTGAAGTTAGTAGCAGCTCAGGCTTCAGTGAGCATGGCAAGGGATTGGTTACAGAAAGGCGTAACTGCAGGATAAGATTAAGTGAGGAGCTACGGTCTTCAATAGAGGGAACCAGCCAGTCTCTAACCACAGATCTGCAGGGAGACAACCAATGGAATCCACAGCTGAGCTCACCTTTCCTCCAGCCCCTGAGCATCTGCGGCTTCCCCCTCAGACAGAACTCAATAGGAAGTCAGAAGACAAGGGGACTTGCTGATGAAGGCTACAGAAGTCATTTTCTGGAGGCACCAAGTGGGGTGTGCAATGGGAAAGCATGGATCTCCAGCTGCCAAAGGCAGCCACCCAGCCCATCTACCTGACTTGCTCCTCAGCATCCTCCCTTGTCATTGTCCCAGTGAAAACCATGTGGCCCCAGCCACGGGAGCCCACAAAATCCATCATCGGTGTCATTGTGCCCTGACGTTAATTTGGGCATACTACATACAAAACTCAAACTGTAGTCACTACTGGTTTTCCTCATATAAAGTATTGGGGATCAAAGGAGACAAGTAACAGCACAAAACACACCTGCTAGAGTTCTCACCTCAACAGCCTGTCACGGGGCCTGCATTGGTGATGCCATCCCATGTTCCCAACTGCCTCGAGGCCCCACTTTCAGCTGGTGATGTTTCCCATGTCATTCTGCCATCAAAGTGTCTGTGTTTTGCAAATATGATCACTTTATGATCATGAGGTTTTATAGTTACCATTCAGTGATTAAATCTTTAGACTCACTATCTGTACCATCCAAAAATGTTACCTATGCATATGTCAAAAGGCTACTCCATCAGTATTAAGATTCTTCACAGATAAATACTTTAGCATTGCATTACCAGAGCTGGGCAGTAACCAGGAGAAATAAACTTTTGAGGAAGGGATTTTTAATGCTGTGCATCTAAGTGCAGAAGCTATTTAAGGACAAACATAGTTTCTGATGCTTCCTAAATTAGACCTGAGGCAGCCAACTGTGCTCTCTGTTTAAGAGAAGCTGGTGAGAAACTTGCAAAGAACCAGGTTCTAACTTTATATTGGAGAGGTAACATGTTTACGGTTTTTGTTTGTAAGACACTTGCCGTCATATAACCCCACTGTGACTTAGCATGTGAAGTTGGAGTATACAGTATCCATTCGGACGTCAGCGTGATCACTGCCTATTCCCACTGTGCTGTCTTTAGTCGGTTTTGTTTACCTTTTTTTGCGTCTACTTTCAACAGCTATTCATCGAGGGCCTTCCTGTGTGACAGGCATGATTGTAACGGTGAGGGTTCAGCCTCCAAACCATTCTCATGATGTTCAACTCTCGTAAGGGTCTCTCTAGCAGGGGGAGCTGATCCTGGATTTTTCCTCAAAATTCCCTTCATTTGGAAAATATCTTTGATGGAGATCGTCATTTGAGGCAGCAACATATGAAAACTCCTTGATCTCCTTTGGCCTTCCTGCCCACCATAAAACCTTTAAGTGTACCCGAAAGGAAGAAAAGGGAAGGGAAGGGGGAAAAAGAAGCAGAAAAATGATCAGGTCTTCTGATTAGGTGGAGATAACCTAGAGCAGGTTACAAGCTGCTAAGAAGCTCCCTTTTATCTCCCTGGGCTGAATGCAGAGCCATGCAGTTTCCCTCATTCTAGAATATGTGGCAGACCCTGAAGTCTGACACTGTGTTTGCTGTAGTTTTTTTCTGATGAAGACACAAGTATTTGGAGACTTTTGATGTGAGACAATTTCTATGGAAACCCATTAGCTAGACAGAGGAGCAAGGTCCCTGGCAGAAAAGTAGGCTGCAGAGGAAGTTCATTGCCAGCCTTCTGCCTCTGTAATGAGCAGCTTCAGGAAGCTCTGTCCTGCAATTTTGACACTGGGCTCCCAGAGCCCATTCGGGAGCAAAGGGCTGCCTCTTCAATGCAGGTGATGAGTCGGGCTTCTCAGGTGTAAACAGAAATGGGAGATTGATTATAACGTTTTGAAGGGAATTTTTATCACAGTGTTACCAATTTTCAAAGCAACAATGTGCATCAGATGCACATTAGCCTTGGGAATTTTACATCCATTTGTAGCAAGAAACAATTCATTTAAAAATCACACTATCTCATGTTTCAAAAGTTTCCTTTCACTCTAATCCAAGTCTTCCCATACAAAGTACATTGTAGAAATAATTTGGAAGAGTGTGAGGTTTCTGCATTAATTTTAAAATCAAGGAGAAGTAAGAAACCTAAGCACAGGTTCTTAACCACACATGGTACAACGATAGTGGACTCTCATGGTAGACCCTCCCAGAGAATGGCTGTGAGGATTCAGTGAGATAATCCCCACATTTCCTGAAGGTTTATTTAGCATGCTCTCTGCCTGGTCCTATGCATTAGGGAGAGACGCCTGAGCAAAATGTAATCCCTCTTCTTGATGAACTTACTTTCTGGTGAGGTCTGGAAAGCAATGATAAAGCATGAATAAATAAGTAAAATATTTAGCATGTTAAAAGGTCATAAGTAAAAATTGAGCAGTTTAGGAGGTAATAGGGAATGTTCGGGGGAGTTGAAGAGGGGAGTTCAGTGTTTCATAATGGCCGTCCTCTTTGAAATGGTGACATTTGAACAAAATGAAGTTATAGAAGTCAGGGAATTAGCTATGAAGACATCTGGGAGAAGAGCATCGCAGGCAGAGAAAAGAAGGGCTAAGTATCAAAGTTGAAAATGTGCTCTAGTGGTTTGAGGAGCAACAAGGAGATCAAGGTGTTTGGAGCAAGGGAGAAAGAGATGGAATCAGAAAATGAATGGAGGGTCAAGTCGTAGAGACCTCAAAGGCCATTGAAAGGACTTTGATTTTACTGTGGGTGAAATAGGAAACCATCGCAGGGTGTTAGCAGAGCCAAGGCATGATCTTCATGGTTTTAAATGATTCCTGTGACTATTGAGAATAAACTACAGTGGAATAGGCGGAGCAGCTAGCGTAGTAAGTCAAGCAATTATGGATGGTAGGGAAAGGTCCACTCTAAGGTGGTGATGCATAGACAGAACTGAATCTGAAGGGCCTGGTCTGAAAGTCACATTCCATAGCATCAACTCTTAGTCACTATCATGTTAAAGGAGTGGGGATTAAAATAACATGTCCCCAGAGTTATCTTTCACAAAAAGACTGCTACAGAATATGAATACCGTGGGGGCATTTCCTGGCCAAAATGTCCTCCTTGTCTCAGAGATTCAGTGCAGTTTAATCCTGAATCTAATCAAAGTAAATGGTGTTTAGATCTTTTTTTTTCCCCTCTAACAATTTTATAATCACGAGTTTTTATGACTGTCTCATAAATCTGCCAGTCTGGGAGTCTGTTTTACATGGTATTTTGGCTCTAGACCATTGAAAATAATGGTTTAACTCTCATCCATATTTTTGGCATCAGCCACATTTTTCTATATCTGTTTACACTAATTTATTACTGTTTCCGTCCCTTGCTGTACACAATTTACTTCTTTATCATTCATTTCTCAGCTACAGGCTAAACTATTCTAATTCATTCATCATTCATGATCTTTACTTTAAAATGCTTTTTAAAATATATGGGGCAGATGCTGTCTATAAACTCATTTTAGCTATAACTTTAGGCGTAGATAAGGTGACTTACAAGTAGTCAGTACCAGCTAACACATGTTAAAATGTGACTTTAAGGAACATTTAAAAAATTGAAATGCACGCACCATTTTATATAAATATGTTTAACAGATGTATGAAACAAAGCTAATTATTAAAATTTCCATTCTTGGAAATGTTACTTGTGGCCAACTTTAAAAAGCAAGGACTTTGTTCCAGGCAGGTATTAGAAGTTGGATAAATCTGAATAAATGTTATACACACCTCTGAACTTGATGCATTTTTCAGGGGGCCAAAATGATATCATGTCACCCTTAAATTCAAGCTCATTTATCAATACATGCACTTCTTCATTCAAGGACTATTATTTCTGTAATGCCCGATGTCTTTCAGGCACTTGAATAGCACTAACAATAAAATGCTAGACAAGCTCTGGGAGAATTTCTGTTTCCATGATGCTGACGGTCTAATGGAGATGCCAGGGGTGGCATCTCCATCAGACCAAAATAACCACACTAACGAGCGTGTCATTACAAGGATAGAAAAGTGCTTTCCAATGGGGGCAGGGGAGAATCACCATTCTATGAGAATAAGAGTCATGGAAAATGAAAGAAAGCAAATCTTTGTGTCTATCTTTACCACATGGGACTTGGTTATTAAGGTTAATTTATAAACTGTTAAGAAACTGAGAGTGGCAAATACCTTAAAAATCTTGCAAGTCTATAGATAGATAGAGGGTCATGTGAAATATCAATTCCCACATGGGAGACTACACAGACGTATCAGCCATTTTTTTCTAACAAGAAAATGTCTAAGAGAAGAGCTAGCTTTACATTGACATCTATTCTCTTTGTAGGGTTCCATACCATTCTGTCCATATCCCTGACCATTTGCTACACTTGCCTCCACAGAAAACTGTGAGAATCCCTCAGGTAGTGCTGTTCATTTTTCACAAGTAGTTGAAATATGCAAGGAAATGAAAATGTGCTTACTTTTGCCCAAAATGCCCTTGGCAAATCTCATGTCTCAGTATTTGAGTGTCTGCCATTCCATTTGAAGGGCAATGTGCTGAAGGTCGAGGACACACATAAATAAGGCGGAGGAATCGGTGGCTCCGGGAAAGGACATGACTTCCCGAGGGACTCCCAGAGAGTAAAACGAAGAGCAGAGGTCCAAAGTTAAGTTTTTCTGACTCCAAAGCTCATGTATGTTTCCTATCCAGCCTGCCAGCTTTGTAACAAAATGTACCATCTTATTTTTCCCCGACATAAGCTTCTGTAAGAAACACCTTCTCTACTAAGATTTTAAAAATCGGTCTAGTAAGACACATAGGATGCATATCCTAAAGAATACATCTCTCTTAGTCTAAAAAACAACATACTGACGAGTCACAGAACCTCATTTCAAAAATACCTGTGCTTCCACAGTGCATCACGGAATACAGGACGAGGAAGAGCGGTCTGACTCACGAAGGCCTCGAGCAAAACTTGGAACGCTACCCAATGTCTTGGCAATGTTGTCCATCTCTCATTTCTGTTCATCTGTGCGTTATTTTTCTTCCCTTTTGCAAAACCAACACTCTCTTTTTTAGTACTCATATGATTAAACATGGCCACCCCTGCAGATTCTGAGTTTGCATCTTCTGCATTCTAGCAACCATTAGAGACCAACAAGGACATCTCAGTAAAAATTTAAATTTACCAGGGAGAGATCAGATTGGCCTGCTCTGGTCAAGGGTTCACTTTGATCCAGTTGGATGTGGCTGGCGAATGGAAGACAGTATGCCATGACTAATAGGGACCCATCTCACAGGGCAATGGGGAGAAAAGGGAAAGAGGATGAGAACTGGGCAGGGTTGCATAGGTGGCCACATACAGCGTAGCTCAAAAAGCCAATTTTAAAGGCTTATGAAAGAAAAACCAATATAAGACAGCAAAATACAGTTAAACTGTGAGCTCTCAGTTAAAACTGCTGCAGACATTTCTGGGTGAAATAGGTCAAGGAGAGGAGAAAGTGAGAAGTAAATTGAAAAGAGAAGTAAAGCCAGGGCACGGTTATCAAGTTACCTTATGGGGAAGAAAAATGTGCACAGGAAGGTGGAACAAGTGTTCACAGGGCAACAAGAAAACTAAAGTGAGACATCAGTGAGGATTAAGTAAAAAAAGGTTCATTTTAGAAATAAAAATGTCAAGATATGTTTTCAAGGAAAAATTATAGCAGGTATATAAAAGCCCAACAACAAACTTAAAATCTTACAGGTTAAGCAATGGAAATCATTATCAGTCTTAAAGTAAAATTACACAATACAAATAAAAGTTAAAGATTAGAAATGTGGAAAAAGCATCCCAATAATAGTGTAGGTAATAGTTGTGAGACTGAACTGGAGTTCAAGTGTGCAAAAATACTGGAAACATCAGGGTAATATACATAACAGTAAAAAAAAGAGCTTCATTGAGATATAATTGATATATAGTGAACTGTACATACTTCATGTGCACAATTTGATGAGTTTAGACATATGCAAATATCTGTGATACTATCATTACAATCACGGTGATAAACATATCCAACACCTTTCAGTTTCCTTGTGTCCCACTGTATGTGTGGGTGTAACAAACACTTCACACAAGACCTGCCCTCTTCAATTTTGAGTGCACACTACCGAACTGTTGACTACAGGCTCTATGTTATGACTGGGGGCATGTCATTAACCTCCCTATGTCGCTCCTTCAACATCTGTTAATCAGGGATGTTATCATTACAGAACTGAATGTGTTATTACAGCAGTTCTCCAAGTTTGGTTTGCAGACTCCTGGACTTCCCAAGGTCCTTTCAGGAGGTCCAAGAGATAAAAACATTTTTGTAAGAATGCTAAGATGTTAAAGCGTGCCTTTCACCAATGGTTGAAAAGACATGGAGGGTAAAGCCAGTGTGAATTAAGGCAGAGCCACGAAGTTGTACTTGGAATCATGCATTTTCAAGATCATGCATGCATGTGCAGTTAAAAAATGCCAGTTTCACTTAAGAGCATTCTTGAGGAAACATTAAATTCATTATTATATTACATTCCCACCAGTCAGCATACGTATTTTTGATCATTTTGCATAATGGAATAGGGAAGGTTCCCGAAATGCTGTGCAGCTTGATGCGGTACAGCAGTTGTCTCATACTTATGCAACTGTTTGAGTGAGTGATGAGCTGCACCGGCTCCTTTTTTCAGAGAACACTATTTTTTCTTGAAAGAACAATTGACAGACAACTGTGGTTATTCAGACTTCGGTATTTGGCAGAAATTTTCTTGAAAAATGAACAAAGGACGGCTGTCAGTTCATCGAATTAAACTGACAGTATTTCCTTCCAATGATAAAAGTTGAGCTTTCATGAGAAAACTGGAATTTTGGAAACTTTACAGTGGTCACTGCAAACCTCCAGCTTAACAATAGTTAAGATGCTTGTTGATTTTGATGGCAATATTAACAAATATCATATTCTTATATTACAGAATGAAATGTGTCAATATTTAAAAGATCTGCATAACTCAGTGAACCAATATTTTCTAAACGACCAATGCATAAAGATACAAAATTATACAAAAGAAAAAAAATACATTTGAAGTGCAGGATAGAGCAATGAACTTCAACACAACAGAGCACAAAGCATTCATTTATCGGGTTTCAGCTTCTATGCTACAAATAACCTTTAAGAAATCACCACTTGTTGAATATTGCTGCAATATCAAAGAATATTCAGAATTGTCTTAAAATTATCTCAAAAAAATGAAAACCAAGGCTTCTCTTCTCACTTTTTTTATAAAATATTTTTTCATGAACAATTTATTCATATTCATATGAAATGAATATTTTCTTGAACTGTCTTGTGCAATATTTTGATCATGTAGGAGGTGTGTGAGGAGAATGGTAAATAATTTCAAGGACCATGAATTTGTTGGAACTTGCTAAATCCTATAGATGTATTGAAGAGAAAAAATGTCAACTTCAGTTCAACCTATTACCACCCTACCAGATGATATGAAAGTGGGGAAAAAAAAACCCTCTATGTCAGTATTTAAAGAGACCCAGCTTTCTGTAGCTGAGGAGCAGACCTGGCTGAAGACCTGGTCAAGGAATTCATTGCAAAAGAACTTCAAGGAGACTCTAGCCAGTCTAACCAAATCTCCTGAGCCAAAGCTGGGGTCCTGAAGGGAAGACACAGGACCCTGAAATTTGTAATGGGCTCTCTAGGTGAATGTAAAGTACATCACATCCCCAGACTCTGAACCCCATAGCCAGCATAGACTAATTAATGGCTTACCCACCAACTCTTGCTAGAGGACAGCAATGATCCCCTTACCTGAAGATGAAGCAGAGAGCTCGTGCCTTCAAAGACAATACTTGCTCACCTCAAGGTTTTCCTATCCCACCACTTCCCTGAAAACTAGGTTTGCAGTTAGGGTGAAGTGGCCCGACTGGGAAGTGTGGGTCCTGCTAAGCAAGGAGCAGATTATACAGATTGAGCTGCAGGGTCTATTAATACATACTGATAGGAATAGAGAGAACGTGCCTGGAAGATAACCTGAGGATGCTCTACACAGGAAGGCAGAACATAAAATTGATGAAGGGAGAGTTTGTTGATAGGATGCACTCCCCTGATTCAGGATTCAATGCTTTGGCAAGGGCCTTTGGAGCTGGTCTAGCTGATCCTAACATGCAGCTGGGATGGCACTGGAAGCTTGGGAGAAAATTAAATGGATAATTTTAAATGATAGCGAGTCCAAAAATACTTTAGCAATGTGTGGAAGAAGGGACCCAAGGACTCCAAGAAATGAGCACCCTAGAAAGGATCTATTATGAGACTCAAGAACCCTCTAGCTGACCATGTTCCTCAGAAGAACTCAGAGATAGTCCTGATGGTCATCTGAATATAAGCATTAAGCTGTAGTATTATTGCTCTGGCCAGTGTGGCTTGGTTGGTTGGACTGTCGTCCTGTGCACTAAAAGGTCACAGGTTCGATTCCTAGTCAGAGCACATACATAGGTTGCAGGTTTGATCCCTGGTTGGGTGTATATGGGAGGCAACCACTCAATGTTTCTCTCTCAAATTGATATTTCTCTCTCTCTCTCTCTCTCTCTCTTTCTCTCCTCCCCCTCTCCCCACCCTCTCTCCTGCCCTCCCCGCTTCCTCTCTTTCTAAAATCAATAAATGTATCCTGGGGAGAGGATTAAAAAAATGCATTATTCTATAAAATGGGGATGCTAACATTAAAAAATACAAACAATGCTATTCCTTGTATAATAAATATGGAAACATTTTTACTATCCCCATAGGATATATTTATATGCTTTATTTCTGTAAGAATGCCCACTTCATGTCTCATCCTACCCTCACCAACATAGTTACTTATTCTTTATCTCTCCTTGTTAACCTTGTTAAATTTTTCCTAATTTGAGAGTAGAATTGCAATGTTTTTACAATTTACTATTAGTTAAATAATATTTATTTGGGTGTATATTGTTTTAATATTCTAATTTTTTTTTACCTGTCAACATTAAACTAAATATAAGGGGTACTTTTTGAATAGTTCTTCAAAGGTATATGAACCCAAATGAAAGCACAAAATTTAAGGAATAAAGAGAGAAAAAGAGTAATTATATGGACAATTCTAAATAAATACTGACTTTAAATGACAATAATGCTGTATAGGAGTTAAACTGTATGTTAAAATTAAAACATACCAAATGTAGAAAAAAAGGTGGAAGGGGTGGGGCAAATGGAGTTAGTATTCTAAAGTCCTTGTGTTGTCCAGAAAAGCACAGGGACACGAAATAGCCAATGGAGCTTTTTCAAGAAGTCTCCACCCCTTTCCCAGAAAAATCATGAATATTCCTCCCCCTTACTGAATGCTCTACCTCTCAACTGAATGAACCTCAATAACAGAAGTAAAATCCCAGTTGGGGGAGGGGGCTGCTCTGTCTGTGGAGTGGTTCACTTTCTGTCTCACTGCTTCATTAATAAACTCTCTCACTTTAAACTCTAGAAAAAAAAAAGAAAAAAGATTTGTTCTGAATAAGGAGTTCCTTCAGTTTTTATTTGAGACTAGAGGAGGTATTGGTATAGTTTAGGAATTTTTTACATTACACGTATATCTACAAGTTATAGTTGGGATGTTTTAATCCTCATTAACATTTTCAGCTGGTGATTTTTTCAGTGGGTTTATTGCTGAAAAGAAAACCTGGTGTCTAACAAAACTATCCATAGTGATATCAACTTTATAACCTTTGCTCAAATAAAATATTTGCTCTCTGAATGGTGATGGAAGGAGACTTGACTCGGGGTGGTGAACACACAAAACAGCAGACAGATGATGTATTATAGAATTGTATGCCTGAAATCCATATACTTTTCTTAACCAATGTCACCCTAATAAATATAATAAAAATGTGGTTTTTGAAAGTATAAAGGAATAAACAAGGGCTTTTATCAAGACATTAAACTTAGTATAATTAATTAGATGTTTGTGGTTTCATAGCATCAGGGAACAGATGGAGAACACCCATTAGTAAGTCCACAGCCATTATCATTACCTCCTCATCTTTCTCTTGCCATCTCTAATGGAAATTTCCCAGGAGTGACCCTTTGCAATTTTACCTATGATTTACCTTTTAGTGTTGTCGTGATTTGTTTTTTCACCTGACAAATTTTTTAAAAATATTCTCACCAGACTTTTGTTCTCTCTTAGCTGCCCCCACATCCCTTTCTTCCCCCATTTCCTATGTCATTTATTAATTGACTTAAAAAATAATCTGACTGTGTCTATGATGAACTGAATTCCGGAAACAAAGCTCTGCACTTATTGTCAGCTCTCTCTTTAATGACCTGACTATATTTCATGAATGGAGCACTTCGTGGTTGTTTAGGAGACCAGAATGTACTAAATAAAGAAACTTACTTAGTGGTGCATTACTGCTTCCTCCAACTTGCTTTCATTTTCCTGTGTTTGTTGGAAGGTTGGGGAGGAGGCATGGTTGGACTTGGAAAACAATTAGTTATTGTGGGAAAAAAAATACTCTTATACTGTAAGTGCTGATAGATTGACTCTCCTGAAATACCAAGTTGTAAGGTTTACTCCAGGTCTGCAGAGCATCCAAGTAACTGAATCCCTTGGGTTAGCCAATGAGATCTGTGCAGTGACAACACATACCTACACTCACCTGGCCATCACCTACAGGACTCAACATTGGAAAAGCTGGAAATTCAGAAGGATATGTATTTGTGAACACTTGAATCCTATGTTACAAAGATCTATCTGCCTTGGTGAAACTTAAGGTATAGTTTATAAGTTCAATGTTATTGACAATAATAATAGCTAATATTTACCATGTGCTTACTAGCAGCCAGGTATTATGCTAAATACTTTATATGCATTATATAATTTACTCTGCATACAAAAAAAATTAAGTATAAACTACCATGTTCCCCATTTTCTTGATGAGGCAACAAAGCCATACATAAACTAGACATCTTGCTCCAGGGCATTCAATTGGTAAAAGTCAGACAGGTTTAGACTGAGGTATGTTTCACTCCAGAATCCAAACTTGCAACCATTATTTTATTCTGCATCATGTCTGAGATTTTGAGCATCCTTCTCAACCACCCAGTCACCGGTTGTCAAAATAGAGAATTGCATTACAATAGTGCTAAAAGCCCGTTTGAGATGTGTTCAATAGTGTATTTAAACTGGCAACTGGCAGCATGGTTCTGGTTTTGGTTTGTTTTTGGCCCATCATCAGTGTGGCCCCAAAGCCAGCAACATCAGCATCTCCTGAGAACACACTGGAAATGCAAATTCTGGGTCCCTCCCACAGACCTACGGAATCAGGGAGTCTGGGAATAGCACCCCCTCAACCTGGGCTTTCACAAACATCCGAGGTGATTCTGGAAACATCCCATTTAGGAAGCACTTGCATTAAAGCAAAATCATAAGAGGAATTTTCAGAGAATAGAGTTAACATTCAGGGAGTTTATCTGATGGCAGCATGAGGTTCCATGGGTCAACAGGAGTGGGAGGGTTTGAATGGTAATGGAGCCAAGGGAGGCTGAGGCATGCACATATCCAGGAAGCAATGGGTGTCTGGGGACTGGGACCTCTCCTGGTAACTGGGATTCATGCCATTCACGCTAGTGGACTCTTAGAGGAAGACAGGAAATCAATCTTCATTAGAGTTTTAAGAAAAGCAAGAACCCTTCCCATACAGAAGATCGGACAGTCTGTGTCCCTTCCTCTCGAGTCTAATGTCTTCTTTGACTCCTGACTAGGTTCAGGAGTAGAATCAGCAGAGGACAGGGTAACAAAACAAACAAGTAAAAATTGACAAAGAATCCCAAGATGTCTGAATTTAATGACCTTTTGGGGAAGGAAACATCAACGTGGGAGAGAAACATCAACGGGTTGCCTCTCTCATGCCCCGAGCTGGGGACCCGGCCCACAACCCAGGCACTCCCTGACCAGGAATGGAACCTGAGAACCTTCAGTTCACAGGCCTATGCTCAATCCACTGAGCCACATCAGCCAAAGCAAATGACCTTTATTCAATGGAACTGATCCACTCATGGACATAACCTCTCACAAGTCAGAAACCTCTCACAAGTGCAGAATAATGTGGCTACTTTCCTCAAATATTCACAAAATATGTTACAAGGGAGATTCATAGATTTTCTCTAAACCTTGGGCATTGGAATAGAATAAATTATAAATCATAAATCAAGTTTCCTCTCCTAAAAATAAATAGAAGAAATGATTTTTAAAACCAGACTTCAGAATCCCAGTCTTTAATCAACACCATAATATATCAATAGTAATAAAAATATAACATAGACTGATATTATGATCTAAACTTCTTAGTAAGTGATTCCCTGTATTGGCATAAAAATGTCCTTTTTGCAGGGGGGGTGGGGCGGGCAGGCAGGGGCAGGCAGCTGTCATTGCATCAAAGCATCACTTAATGGCAAAAAGGAATGTGACCTTGTCATATTCTTCACTCTCCACGCCGCAATAACTGATTCATAATACAGCCAGCATTGTTAGTCAGTGAATTCCCAGGTGTCTTTTAATTGCATGTCATGTGGACTCCAAGTCATACACTTCCATCCTATCCAATGATATATAGTTCATTTTCCTAAAAGGACCTTGTTTGAAGATATATATTCAGAGAGAGAAAAAAAGTTCTGTTTAAAAACTATAAAGAGCAAAAAGCCACAGTGTATAACAGGAATAAGCTGCAGAAAAACATCAGGAATCTAAAGACGAACGCCTGACTAAGGACAACTCTGTCAAAATAAAAGCCAAGGATACTGTGTATAGATTCCTGGTTCCCAACTGTACCAAGTACATCCTGTGGCAGCTAATAAGCTCTCAAGCCATCCAACACAACCAGCTTTCACTGCCTGCCTTCCATCACGCCCTCTTCTAGATTACGTGTTAACAGGGTCTGTGCCTGCAGCCTCCAGTAGACAAGATAGGTCAAGTTTTTACCCTTGGCTTTGGTTCTCTAAATGCATATGTCTTTTCATAGGCGCATGTGCACACACACACACACACACACACACAGAACATACTGTAATCTTAGTGACCACACACTGACTATCCAATCACTCATAACAAATGATTTTACAAAAGGGCAAAATGCACTTAACTAGCATGGGTCAGGTGGCAGTAGGAAAGCTCATATGAAATTATGATACCCCACTGGCTCACAACGTTTAAAATTTTATTTCTGTTGATTTATTTCAGGTATTGTCCTGTGTAATTCTACAGAAAAAAAAAAACCCCTGCTATTTTTCCACAAGTTTATTTCCATTTGGCAAATCTTTTAAAAAGATGGAACAAAAACAAGACCCCAAAGCTTCTTTACTCAGTCAAGTTCACATAGCTAATTACAGGCAGTGAAAAGATATGGACCAACTCTGCTTGACTCTAAAAGTTATGCTCTTTTCCCCACTCCTAAAGTCAGGCTCTCCTAAAATGCACACGCCACAGGGGAGAATTATTGTCAACATTACGAGTGGAATTTATTGAGAACTGACTCTTTTTCCATTGCAAAAGCCTTACACATACTAACTCATTAAAACCAAAACCACAACCAAAATCAAACCGTACATCAACTTACAAGATGATAAAAATGACGCCCAGAGAAAATAACTTGTCTAAGATCACATACCTGGAATGCAGCTGAGATGAAATAAAGTTTCAACAGCTCACATCAGAAGAGGCAGTGTAACTGTTTGCAGGGAAGAACAGGCTCTGAATCCAAACCACATAGGTTACAATCAAGGCTCCACCACTTACAGCTGCGTGACCACAGGACCACTAATTAACCCCTCCAGTCCTCAGTTTCCTCATCTATAAAAGATACATAATAATACTGTAGTGCTCACTTCAGCAGTGTAGTTGTGCAGTTAACATGAGCAGCATTTAGAGCAATGGTCAGCTCACAATAAGCGCTCCATATGGCTGAGTTGCTGGTGTTGATATTGCAGCTATTGTTATCTTAAGGACTAGTGGTGAGCATATCTCATTTGCAACGATTATGGTCCCTAAAAGCAGAGGGTAAGAGCCTTTAGAAAGACCTCTCAATTATGCTTAGGGCTACCCCTACTCACATGTCACCTCTTCTGTCCTCAACTATCAATACAAGATTTTATTCTTCTAAAAGGGCTTCCTTATTTAGAGAAATGCCAGATATTTTTACTCCATTCTCACAGTGTTGTGTTATGACAGGTTTTTTCAATTCCACCACTACTGACATTTTGGACCAGATCATTCTTTGTTCTAGGGGGAAGGGGGTCTCATGCTGGATGTTTGGTAGCATCCCTGGCCCCCACCTACTAGATGCTGGTAGCACCAATATCCACCCCAGGTGTGACAAACAAACAATGCCTCCAGAATTGGGACATGGCCTCTCTCACCAGAGATTCAGTCCCTTCTTTGCTTATGGCCCCTTAGGTACAGTAGACTTTAGAATGGACATCCACGGAGACTTTTCAAGTTGAAAACATGCCTAACACTTATATATTTGTCAACAGGGCCTAGCCCAGGCACAGCATACATACAATAATCACTCAATAAAGGTTGTCTGTATTTTAAATATTGGTATTATATTAATCATCTATCAAAAAAAAAAACATGGCCATGTTGACATTAAACTGCAAAAAAATATATTTATATACCACACCCAGCGTTCTGATCCACAGTCAGATCAAACACACTGTTTCTTGTTTGAAATAGCTTTAGTTTCCTATCAGGGTTACCATCCACTGATCCCAGCCAGGATGGTGGGATGTGTCATGTAATTTTATTCCTCAACCATCCCTCCACTGCTCGTCTTTGGGAGTAGAAAAGGAGTTATTTGAACAAGTGTCAGTACTTCTGAACAGAATAGATGAAGAAAGGTGGGAAGGGATTGAGTTTATTTTTTCTATTTTTTTTTTTTTTTTACCATTACCCATTTTAGAGCTACTTGATATTACAGAAATACGTTGGTGGGGAGTGGCTGGTATATACACTATGCCATTATATGCTACAATTATAAGTGCTCTTTCCCTCATTCTTGGATGGATGGCTGACTTATCATGAACAATTGAACCAAGAACACCTTCCCCTCCCACTCAAGAATTTTATCATCTTTTCAACTAGTCAGACAGTGACTGGGAACGTGATCAATTTTTAAAGGGACAGCGGGGAGAGGAAGAAGGTCATCGAGTTTGTTTCCATGAGTCATGTATGATGTGAGCTCTGCTCTTTTTCAGCTGTTGTGAAATCAGAACAGATTTTTTTTTAAAGGAAGACATGCTGAAACATGTGCCGCTTTTGAAAGGTAATTTAGCCCTGTCAAGCTCGTGACGTGTCAGGATTCAGTACAGGCATTTTGTCTTTGTACTACAAAGATCAGAGAATCAAGCAGATTTGGGTGAAATAATAATAGGAAGAGTCCCTGTCTGTAGAAAGGGAACTACCAAACTGTGAAGTTATTTAAATAAACATTGTAATCGGCCCTTGAGAATGTCTCCCCTTTTACAAAGCTAGTTATTAGAGAATTGGTTCATTCATAAAAATGTTTGGGGGAGGACTTCCAGTCAAGATGGAGGCATAGGTAGACACACTTTGCCTCCTTGCTCAACCACAAAGAGAATTACAACTATATCTCAAAACAAATAACAACCAGAACCATCAGAAAATTGAGCTGTATGGAAGTCTGACAACCAAGGAGTTAAAGAAGCCACATTCGCCCAGGCAGGTAGAGGGGGCAGAGTCATGGAGATGGGCAGAGAGGTGCGGAGACAAGGTGTAGTGTGGAGAGGCAGCAACACAGTGAAATGGGTGGCCTCACATTCCCATGTGGGGATAAAATTTGAGAGGGATGCCTTGGGAGCAAGTGATCCCTGCCCCAGGCCAGCCTGCACAGCCCAGGGTTTCAGGACCAGGAAGATAGATCCCCATAACTTCTGGCTATAAAAACCAGTGGGGGATGGGGCTGCAGAAGGAACTGCCAGATATTCAGGAGAGTCCATTTAAAGGGACCACATAGACTTAGAACCTTTGCAAACCCACCAACTCTGGGATTCACCACCAGGGCAACAGCTAGAAGGGCACAAGTCACATATCAGAAGTCAGTAAAGTGACTGGAAACAGGGCAAGTGCTGGGCAAACCTCCAGAAGCCAGGCAGCAGCATCGTCCCCTCTCTGAGCCCTCCCCCCAAACAGAGCCACAAAGCAGTGAAGTGGGTTGCCCCACCCTGGGATTACCTAGACTCCACCCTACATAATGTATAGGTGGCTTTTCTAAGACAGGGAGTCTAAGCAGCATTACCTAATTCACAGAAACAAACACAGGGAGGCTACTGAATTGAGGAGACAAAGAGACAAAGAAATATGGCCCAAGTGAAGGAACAGAATAAAAGCTCAGAAAAAGAACTAAACGAAACAGAGATAGCCAACCTATCAGATGCAGAGTTGAAAACGCTGCTTATCAGGATGCTCAAAGAACTCACTGAGTACAGCAAAAACATACGGGAAGAAATGAAGGTTACACTAAGTGAAATAAAGAAAAATCTACAGGGAAACAACAGTGGAGAGGATGAAGCCAACAATCAAATCAACGATTTGGAACATAAGGGAGGAAAAAACATTCAATTAGAACAGCAGGAAGAAAAATGAATTCAAAAAAATGAGATGAGTGCTCGCTTCAGCAGCACATACACTAAAATTGGAACGATACAGAGAAGATTAGCATGGCCCCTGCGCAAGGATGACACGCAAATTCGTGAAGTGTTCCATATTAAAAAAAAAAATGAGGATGGGCTTAGGAACCTGTGGGACAACTTTAAATATATTAACATCAGAATCAGAGGGGTGCCGGAAGGAGAAGAGGAAGAGCAAGAAACTGAAAACTTATTTGAAAAAATAATGAAAGAAAATTTCTCTAATTTGGCTAAGAAAATTAGGCATACAAGTCCAGGAAGCACAGAGAATCCCGAACAAGTTGGACACAAAGAGGACCACACCAAGACACATCATAATTAAAATGTCAAAGGTTAAGTATGAAGAGAGAATCTTAAAAGCAACAAGAGAAAAGGAGACCATTACCTACAAAGGAGTTCCCATAAGACTATCAGCTAATTTCTCAAAATAAACCTTACAGATAAGAAGAGACTGGCAAGAAGTATTCAAAGTGATGAAAGGCAAGGACCTACAACCTATTTTGCTCTATCCAGCAAAGCTATCATTTAGAATTGAAGGGCAGATAAAGTACTTCCCAGACAAGGTAAAGCTAAGGGAATTCATCATCACCAAGCCATTATTACAAGAAATGTTAAAGAGACTTATTTAAGAAAAAGAAGATCAAAGCTATGAACATTAAAATGACAACAAATTCATGACTATCAACAACTGAATGTAAAAAACCAAACTAGGCAAACAACCAGAACAGGAACAGAATCATAGATATGGAGATCATTTGATGGGTTATCAGCTGGGAGGTGGAAGGGGAAGAATAGGGGAAAAGGTGCAGGGATTAAGAAGCATAATTAGTAGATATAAAATAGACAGGGAGATGTCAAGGATAGTATAGGAAATGGAGAAGCCAAAGAACTTATATTAATGACCCATGGACATGAACTAAGGGGGCTATCACCGGAGGGAAGGGGAGTACCAGGCGGGAGGGTAGGGGGGAGGGAAATTGGGACAACTGTAAAAGCATAATCAATAAAATATTTAAAAATGTTTTGGGGAAAGTGAAACTGGAACTGAGTAGCTTAGGTAAGTAATTATCTCAAATATGAAAATCCATTCTAGTAGTTTTTAAATTTGTTTTTCTCTGATAATATAAGGGGAAAATCATACTTTGAATTTTTTCCAAGGAGCCAGTACATTGAAAAATTAAAACACTTAGTAAAATGTGTGATTCCTCTAGTGCTGGACCTCAAAGAATCACAGAAATGGCTTTTTAAAAGAGTGTATGTTGAACAAGGAAACACCAAAGTCGGTAGAACATGCATTCTGAATTTGAATTAAAAATTAAGTTCATTTAAATAGATAACCTCTCGTTATCTGTCCATTAAGTCACAGCATACCCAAATTCCACCGTCTTGTAGGCAAAGTAAATACTTTCTACATATAATTTTGTCAAATAAACATTCTTCTACGGCTTTAGAGTTCCAAATGCATCTGAGTCCGCTTGAAAATTGAGTGAGTTATCACGCTGTCACTGTGAGTCAATGTTACGGAGAGAAATTAAAACAATGTTGGAAAAGACCAGCCGGAGGGAAAATCATTTCTTGGCACCAGACTGCTTTCTCTTTCTCTTTCTAAGCACCAAATCCTCCCCCCACACCACAAGACGTTCCCCGTCTCTATGCTTCTCTCCCTGGCTCCAAGGAGCACACTGAGTGTGGCTCCCCCTCGACAGGGCCCTTCCTGAGAGCTCTTCCTAGTCTAGCCCGATCCTCCCCCTCACAATCACGTCCTATTTTACTGTAACCCAGTCTCCCAAGGCAATGCTAGTGTATCAGTCCTAGACATGCAAATAATTAAACAACAAAGATGTATTAAGTATAACACAACAACTTAGTGATTTGTCCTTTTTATTGGTATTTACTCTTTCCTCGAGGACTCCTGGGAACTAGTACCTTAAATAATTAGCCGTACAACCCAATGGAATGAAGAGGCTGCTTGGGTGGAAATCCTGATTTTTATCTGTACTAACTTTGTGACTTTGGGTACTTTACTAGGATTCTTTGGGCCTCGGTTTCCTTACTGTGAAATTGGATGCATATGATAAGAATGCTTTTTTAATAGGGTTGGTTTGAGGGTTCAATGAGATCATTCATGTAAGCTATTTGTAATAGCAAGTGACCATAAAATATACTAAACAATATACATAACAAGTAACATCACTTAGTATACACTAAACAATATACATAATAACTAACTAAACATAATATGCACTAAATACGAATTATTCTTCATAAACTGAAGAACACAGTCATCAGTGGTAACTTCTAGTCTCCACGGCAGACAATTCAGAGGTATTTTTGCAAAGGGGAGATTTCATGGTGCGCTCCATCTCAAAGCATAACTGTGCTAACTTCCTCGGCTCTGTGTAAGAATGGCCCTAGCTCTAATCTTCAGAGATATAGCATAGTAAAAACTGAGATAAACTAGATCTATTATTTTAATAAATAACCACACCAGGCTTCAGTGGCCATAATTAAAGAGTAACCACCATGTACGATTAGATGGATAGAGGTTTACATCCATGGTAAAGACAAATATTGAAAGATATTAGATCACTTTTGCCTTACAATATATTTTTGCTCTGAGCATCATCATTTAGGGAGAGTGTAAAACCAAACTACAGATCTAAGTAAAAGTGACTCTCATCAACATCAACGGCCCTTTTTGAATATAAAAAAATATCATGAGGTGCGTATATACCAATTATTACTACAGACTCTGGTAATTTCTGATGGTCATGGGGCTGCATTGAATTAATCAACTAATTAATTTTCTTTCCTCTATTGGAATAGGAGAAGAAAAAAGTGTCCTTTGCTAGAAATTTCTTTTAAAAATATGTTCCAACACTTTAGTGTATGAAGTGCAAATGAAGAAAAAAGCAGTCAAAAACGTTGAAGTAAGATTAAGAATTTCTGTCTAGCCTTCTTTCCAGAGCGAACATCAGCATGTGATGATCAGTGTGTCCTCTGGTGGAGCAACAGTTAATATTTAAATTTGAATTTTAAGTAATGTATTTTTTTCAGTTGTCTAGCCCCTCAACAGTCTGTGTCACAGGCTGGGTTGCCCAGAAGGTGATGCTGAGAAGGAATTTGGAATGAATAATATTTTGGGGGGATCAACCTCTTTGGAAAAAGGGGGCAAAGAGCAGGACTGGGCAGAGGGCAAAATCAGCTGGGCTGCTGTCCAGACAAAACCTCAGCCGCCCCACCAGGGAGCTCAGGAGTGAAAATCCCTGGTCACCCCAGCCATGATGAATCATTGGATGAATGACAGTCAGGCATTGCCTGGCCATGGGCAAGGCGGCTCTCTGGCCATAGTGCACAGCACTCCTGCAGCCGAGGCAGACACTGAAGGAGCAGACGACTGGAGGCCCTTGCCGATCACATTATCTTGAGATGGACAGTAGGTCCTTTTTTGAAGGACCATCTGAGTGATGCAATGTTGTGACTGTCATAGGCTGCTAATTACTTATTTGATGCAAATATTTCTTTCTTTCTTTTTTTTTTTGCCACAAAGTCTTAGCAAATACTTTTGCATGTCATGAATTAATACACAAGAATTGGAGCAGTTTGATGAATCAAAACCAAAGTTGCTGGTTTCAACAATAGGTCATCATGTGTCTTAGCCATTGTTAAAAGAGATATTTCTAAAAATAACTTTATCTTATGAAGCTTCCCAGCTAAAAAATTAAGAATGAAGAGAAAAGAAATAACTCAACTCCTCTATTTCAAAGAAGTATGGCACAATTCATTTCTGTCTTTGATAATCTGTAATGCTTTCAATAAAATCAGGTTATTTTCTTAACCTTTTCTGTGTTACCTCTGTCACTACTTAGAGTTTCTAAACTATGTTATGGCTTACCCAATCATTTTACTGAAATAGTCTGTTCCAGCTTCTTTGTGCATATAAAAATCCAAAAATAACATGTTAGCCTTTCACTTCCAAGCAAATACTATAGTAGATTCCAGTTTTTTAAAAAATCAAGATAATCAACACTAGCTTCTATAAGTACAACAATTCCACAAAATAACTCAATAGAATGTCCAATCGACAATTAGTAGGTGGGCTCACACTAATGATCTAGAAATCCTGGCTTTTCTCTACTGTTGTTACTACTTTCCAGTCTCCTTGGAGTCCTTTACTAGATCCTCTATATTCAGCCAGCCAATCAGCAAACAGAGAGAGAAAAGAAATCATGTATGGTCAGATCTAGCCAAGTGGTACATCATTTCTTCCCTGTCTCAAACATACCACAAGGGAGTCTGGGAAATGTAGTCTTCTAGAGTGTCCAGAAAAATAGAACAGAACTGATAAGCATCTGTTCAGTCTCTACCACAGAGGACTATATAGAAATTATAGGTTTCTGAATGTTGACTTATAATATTCCCGACTTGTCCTAAAATTATTTCAAAACATTGTTATTATTAGGATTGGAGTATTGGGGGGGAGGGAGGTTAGATTGATCCAACAGAGAATTTGGTATCATAAAAACATATCAATATTCCAGTATACATGAGTACCCTATAGATTTCTAATAGAAGTAGCTAAATTTAGAATTGGTGATTATTTTTTTAAAAAGTGAATATAGGGTGTGTTATTCACATCGACTCTGATAAGCATGTAGTTGTTCGTAGACCATGTGGCCACAATTTTAACACCTTCCTCTTGGCGGATGCCAGGTTAAGAAAGATTAGTACTTAAGAATAAAAGAGATCCTTATACTGGTCACTATATTCTTTATAAAATGGAATACATACACACCTTCCTCTATTATCCCATTTAATTTTGCTTCTCTAGACTGCAAGCACAATGAATTCAGGAGTCCCATCTATTTCACTCACTGCTGTAGACACTGAGCCAGCAGTATGGGGGGCTGGCCTCCTACTGGCTGGTCAGAGCTGATTTTGTCCATCTTGTCCCAGATCTACATTCGATGCTGTCACACGGTAGCCTGAAATCAGCCATCGTGGGAACATTTACACCATAAAAATCACCCAATGTTACAAACGAGGGCTTCCCCTGACCTCCGAGAAGATTTACCAGCATACCACTGACCACTTATTACTACATATTTGACAGCAGCACCATTATCTCAGGAAAGACGGGTTATGCTGTTGTTACAAATCCCCCAGATCTTAGTGCCTTAACAAAACAACACGGGTGTCTTTCTTGCTTACATTAGCCACAGCACAAGACAGCTTTACTCTGTGTGGTCTGTTTGGGTGGCATCTGGGTTGACAGAGTCATCATCTTGACATTGGTTTCCATGGTCACTGCTACCATGAGAAAGGAAGCTCTGGAAACCTCTATTTAGCACCGACTCAAGTCACTTCTCTTACTTAATCGGCCAAAGCAAGTCATTGGTCCCACCTAACTTCAAGAGGGAAAAGAAATGAAATCCTATCATGTGCCTTAAAGAGGGCTAAACTAGAATTACTGAGAAAACATTGCTAATGACAACTGCAGTAGAGTTTGGTAAATAAGCGCATAGCGTTGATCAGTGTATTAGTCGGGGTTCCTCAGAGGAACAGAACCAAAAGGCTATCTAGAGATAGGATGAGCTTTATTACAGGAATTGGCTTACAAGGTGATGAAGGACAAGAAGTCTAGGAAACTGGCATCTGCAAACTGGGGGACCAGGGAACCGGTAGTATAATCCTAGTCTTAGGCTGAAGGCATGAGAACAAGGGGGCTGCTGGTGTGAGTTTGGAGTCTGAAGTCTAAGAACCAGGAGCTCTGATGTCTGAGGGCAGGAGAAGATGGACCTCCCACGTCAAGAATAGAGAGCAAGAACTTGCTCTTCCTTCTTCAATTTTGTCATTCTATTCCGTCTCTCAAGGGATGTGAGGGCAGCCCACACTGGTGAGGGTGAATCTTCTTTACTCAGAGCACTGAGTCAAATGCTAATCTCTGTCAGAAACACTCACAGAAACACTCAGAGATAACATTTTACCTGCTCTCTGGGCATCTGTGAGCCTGTCAAGTTGACACATAAAATTAATCATCATAATCAGATAAAACTAGACTCCAACGACAGGCTAACCTCTTACCTGCTATACGACTTTGGTCACTTTTTTACATTCAACAAGTATTCACTTACACTTTGTCTAATTCTGTGTTTACATATGGCCTTCAATGCTGAACATATTTAATATACGGTCCTTTACAAGAAAAATTTGCCATTCCCTGCTTGACTTTGATTAAGTGAACTTCTCTGTGCTTCTGTCTTCTTGATTCTAAAATGTGTTGTAATAAACTTATTTGGTACAGTGTGCATCAGCATGCTTCCCATCTCTTCCATGCTCTAGAGCACTAAGGTGCATTTATATCAAACACTCATTGAAAAAATATTGCTGCTCATGGCCAGAAGTAAGGTACCTGGGCATTCCCACTTCCCTGCGGTCAGAGATCAGTATCTAGGCACAGTGTGCCTGATGGGCAGAAAGAGTTCCAGATGGCTTAGTTTCTGCTATTGTAGTTTTTATTCTTTGCTTAATAAACATCAAATAAATACATGGATGTGACTCCCATAAAGACTGTAAGGTTGGTAATATTTTTCTCCCTTCATAGTTAAAGAAACAGAAGGTCAAGAGGGTTTGCCATTTCCCAAGACCCGATCATGTGGGAGGCATCTTGGGGACTCGGACGCAGGACTCTGACTTCAGGCCCAGGGTCATGTGATTACGTTGTTGCTGCTACAAGTACTTACCAAGAGGGGACCTAGTGATTTCGTGTAAGAAATCAACTGTAGGTTTTACCACCTGGCTCCTTTAAACAACAAAGTGCCCAGATGCTCACACAGAACACTCAGGTTCACTTTCATGTTCCCACAATTTTTAGAATATTCTTAAAGTATAAAGTGAAGACGATGCCTATATTTAGCCTGAAAATACACTGGGAAGATGGGGTTTTTTCCCCTCTCAGATAGTGTTAAAGAGCTGTGTTTAGTTCAAAACTGCCCAGCATCTTAGACAAGTTTAAATTCACTCGGAGAAAACATTGTGCTAGCTTGACTTAGTGCCATCACTACACTGGAATTGCTCTGCACTGTCTTACAAATCCACAGCAACTGATCTTCAATTCCAGCAGGGTTCTATCAGTTCTGTTCAACTCTACATGACATGTGCATTATTGGGGATTTTAAGTTGCTCTACAAGAGAGAAAACAACCCATAAGAAAGTTATCACCATAACCCTAATTAAAAGAAGGGGCAGATTTATTATATGGCTATTTTTAACAAAACCCCAGTAGTTTCTACCTATAAGCGCAGCAACTAGGAAGTGATCTCACCAGTTGCTGGAGTGAAAATGAACTGCGTTTGTCATCCCAAGAGGACTTGTGTATTTTCCAGTGCAATGAGACATTATTTCTTTCTCTTTTCCTCAAGAAAAAAAAAAAAAAAACAGAAAGAAAAGAATTTTACTACCATTCTACTCGGTTAACTTGATTGGAGTAAAGATTAAACCTGTCTTTAAGTTACATGAGAATAGCTGTGAGTCTGACTCCCATCTTTACCTTACCGTAACCCCAAATCTCAAGGGTAACAGGAAGCAGGGACTAAAACAAAGTCTATCTTCAAAGGTTTCAGCACCACATCTGCACCATGGGAAAGGAAGCATTGGATAAAGGAATCAGAACAGAAATCTGAATGAATTGGGTAGGAGAAGGGAAATTTCCATTATTCCTGATTACCTCACAAGGTCACTCTGAATGCTGTGAATTTCATTTCATCTGCAGAGATACCTTGTAGGTGTAGGAAGATGATTTAGTCTTTCCTTACACTTAAAAACATGAGAGCTTTATTAAATGGAATGTGGATTGCTTATAAGTTGTCACTCAATAAAAATTATATATTTCTTCTGTTTTTTTTTAAATTTCCAGACCTAAAATTTTATTGGCATATATCTTATTAACACAGTAACATCTGATTCACAAAACATAGGATTTAAACACCTCCATAAATGAGTCAAGCACATTGAACTCCATACCAATGACATTTACAACAGAATTCAGGACGCAAGAGGGGAGTAATTTCATTCACTACAAGAGACCTTCCAATACTATGCTGACACTAAGCAAAAGAATCAAGGGCCTTCGCAGAGTAGCCCTGTGCACATTCAAAACGATCATTCTGCTTACAGTCGTGTAAAACCGCTTTCATCCTCACAAATTAGATTTGAGTTTTTGTCTTCCTATGTAAGGGATACTCTTATTTCTTATTTGAAAATGGGACATGGCTTGAATATGCGGGTTCTTCCATATTGTTGTTCTAGAAAGGGGAGATGGAAATGCACCTCAGGTAACACTCTGAGTGTCCGCAAGGATAAATTCATCTCGCAGTGAACTGGACAAACCCCTGTGGTCAGTGTCTGATCAGGATGAGAGAGGACAGGACAGAAGGGTCCCACACAAGAGGCTTCTGGACCCTGAACGAAGAACAAAGAACTCGGCAGCAGGCAGCATAAAGAGGATGGAAGCCTATTCCACCAATGGCCAGTGAGAAAGCAAGCCTTCCAGAGTTTTCTTTTTCTTACCCATAAAATGAATCAATAGTACTTACTTCATAGTACATCTTAGAGTATTAACTGGGCTTAGGTCAGCAAAGCACTGAGTAACGTGCCCAACACGCAATAATGCCCTCCCAAAGGTGTCCCCATGCCAATCCCTGGCACCTATTAATATGTGTCCTTACATGGCAATGGAGAATTAAGGCTGCAGGTGGAATTAAGCTGGCTGATTAAATGACTATAAGAAAGGGGGGTTATCCTGAACCTTCCAGACAAGCTTAGTGGAATCACAAGTATCCTTAAATGTAGAAGAAGGAAGCAGAAAAGAAATTTTCACAGGGATGTGTTCTGAGAAAGTCTTGACTGGCCATCATTGACTAGGAAGTCAGAGGGGGACTGTGAGCCAAGGAATGCAGGAAAACCTCTGGAAGCTAGAAAGGCAGAAATGGTTCTCCCCTAGACCTTCTAGAAAAAACACAGGCGCGGTGACTCTGTGTTTTAGCCCAGGGAGCTGATTCAGACTTCAGATCTCCAGAAGTATGAAATAATAAATTTAATTTGATTAAAACAATCAACTTCATGGGAGTTTGTTACAGCAGCAATAAATAACTGATTCCTGACTAACCAGTAAGTGGAACTTAAAATTGTGAACCAAGTCAATTCTACAGAGGAATGACAAATGAGGTCTAATGTGACTCCTTGGGAGTGGATTTCCTTTGGAAGGTTCAATAGGATATCCCAGAAAATCAAATTTAAAATTAAGAGAGCTCTTCAAGAAATTAAGTAGCAGGGAGAGGAGTATTTCATGCCAGATTGCACCAGCATTCTCTGAACTCATAGGCATTTGATGTAAGTTCACTTCACAAGGCACTAAATTAATCAGCTAAAAGCTCCCATTAGTAGAGCACTTAAATGTGTCCAGTCCTTTTCAGACCTTTTAAATTTGTAAACAACCTCATGAGTTGGATATTATTATGCTTATTTTACAGATTAAGTTTGAGGTTCAGAGAAATTAAATAATTAGTTAAAACCAATACAGCAAATAAGTGACAAACCCTAGGTTCAAACTGGCTCCTCATCCAAAATCTTGTATTATTCTGTGACACTACAAGTATCGGATACTGAGGGTTATAACATTTGTGCACGTAAATTATCAAGTGTTAAGCACACGGTTACTGCACGCCTATGCTAATTGATATAGCAGTAATGATAAGCTAGAGAGATATATGCCCTGTATTCACAGGTGATTAAAGAAGCAATTTCATATACTGCAGTGAATGCAATAGGCAGGGAATACAGGGGCCATAATAGAATAAGCTGACCTATAGAAGATACAGAGTGATGGAAAGGGTCCTCACATGGAGGAAGGGTAGGAGAGAGTCAAGAAAGAATGGGAAGAAGTAGCAAAAGAAAAGATATGGAGATTGAAAAAGAGTATGGCCTTATCACTAGTTGAGAATATAGGTAATGTAGAAGTGCAGGGAAATGAGGTGACGTGCTGGCAGGTGGCAGTCAGAGAATGGAAGCCTGTGACCCCCACCTTATTCTAAATACAAGTACAAGTACGCATGGAATGACATCGTTGGATTTGCATTATTGGTATGGGGGATGGGTCAGCAAAGGTTACTTCAGTTACCTAGGTGCCACAGGTAACTACGACTAGGGACTAGCTAGTGACAGGGGTTGAAAAACAATGTCACACTTGAGAGAAGCTTAGAAAGCAGAATTAACAGAATTGCATTCGGGAAAAAATCTGAGTTAAAATGAACTGCAAAGAATTATGCTCAGGTTTCTGGTTTAGTCCATTTATACAGAGCACGAGAAAGAGCAGTTCAGAGGGGGATACTAATGATTTCCCTTGGGAGTAAGTGGAGGTTAAGCACCTGTAAGACTTTGAAGGACACAGAGCCACAGTTTGTCAATCATGTACACGGGACTAGCTCTAAAATTAGAGTTGTGACCTGGATGTAGAGTCATTCCTGTCAGTGTACAGGTAGCAACCAAATCCACGGAGTAGATGATACAACCTAAGAATTACAGTGAGGAGCCCTAGCTGGTGTAGCTCAGTGGATTGAGCACAGGCTGGGAACCAAGCAGTCCTGGTTCGATTCCCAATCGGGACACGTGCCTGGGTTGCGGGCCAGGTCCCCAGTGAGGGCCATGTGAGAGGCAACCATACATTGCTGTTTCTCTCCCTCTCTTTCTCCCTCCCTTCCCCTCTCTCTAAAAGTAAATAAAAATAAAATCTTTTAAAAAAAAAAAAGAATTACAGTGAGGAAAACACAGGTCCTTGGACAGAGCTCTGAGGGTCATCCACTTTAAGAAATAAGCGGAGGAAAAGGAACCTACTAAAGAAATGAAAGTATGGAGAGGAAGGAAATGAACGAGGAGAGGCCATGGGAAAAATGTACGTCACGAACCAAGGAGGTAGTATTTGGTAAAGTTTGGGTTCAGGAAGAATGTGTGAGTATTTTCCATAATTATTTATGTCAAGTGTGTTCATACCTACCAATCTACTGTGCCTGGAATGTTCTTCCTACACCCATGCCTCTCCCTCCTGTCAATCTTCACAAAACTCCTACTTATCTTCGAGGTCACACCTGAAAAATTGGCTTCTTGTGAAGTACGTCAGGACCTTCTGCTATACGTTCAACTGCTCCCCGTTTCTTTTCTTAAAGAGCCTTCAGAACTGAGGAGGTTAGAAATAACAAAATAAATACACGTCTGGTTCCTGCCTTGTTTATTTATCTTCAGTGCCCGCCTAGTGCGTGGCACAAAGCGGAAATGCAATACACAGGGGTCTGTGTGCTTGCCATGTGACTAAGCAACAGCTCAATGAATGTTTGTTATCTTTGAGACAGTATAAGCATTAACTGCATATGCTCTGCAGCCATAGTGCCTGGGTTCTAATCCTGGCTCAGCCACTTCCTAACTACATGCACTTTCAAAAAATCATTTAATTGTGTGATCCTATAGAAAAGTCTAAACAGAAAATCTCTTGGATTCTACCTAGCAGTTGTTCATTTTCTCCATAGGACTTTGATTCTGTAAGATTTCACTCTAAAATGTTGCAAAGTAAGTGAGTCTCCCCTGAACTTATCCTAGTGATGGTGATCCTTGCCCTACCTTCCCCTACAGAGTTACAGGAAGGGCTACATGAGATGGTGGACATGAAAGTCTTTATAAGTTATTGAAAATGAAACAAAGCTCAACCACTGCAGAGCGATCATCCCGACTGGCACCTGAAGTCACCTCTCATCTGTCTGTGTTGACTGATGGTTTAGCTTTAACGACAGCCCCATTCTCTGTTGTTTAAACAACCATTCTCGGCCTTGGAGCAGAGCAGGTGGAATCAGTAACTGCTTAATTGTATGTGTATAATAAAGCTTGGCACTTTCAGTAATATTCATCATGATAAAATAGTAGAGAATGATAAAGCATTGGCTAGATCTAAAAGTCTAAACTGGCATAGGCAATTATTCAACTTTGCTGACCCTGGTGCACTATACTGTCAGGGAAAAACAAAAACAAAAACAGTGGACAGAGGTCCTGACTTGAGAATCAGATTTTGATTATTTGCCGTGATCTGGAGTCCCCCAGAATGCTCAGCTTGTTTATTATGCACAATAACAACATACTGGGAACATAAATCCACGATGATTCTAGATCCGTATGCTGTGCAATCTGAGTCATGCATCTAAATCAGGGCTGATTGCTCTATAGGCAACTCATTGTACTCTCAGTGGTTAAGTTCCCTTTCCGCAACAGCATGAATATGGCACAGAGGAAGAAATAAAATCTATGACAGTGGACTAATTTTATCTGTGATGCCAAATTACTTCTAAGTGGCACGTGATCACTAATGTACTGTCTGCCTCATATGCACAAACACAGACGTGAGCGTTTCACTGTCATCTTTGTACCCAAGGGAAAGAGAAATTGTAAATAAACATGGTGCTCCAAGCTCGAACACTCCACACACGGGCCGGCAAACGTTTTCTGGAAAGTGGCAGATAGCGAATGTTTAGGCTTGACAGGCCATGCCGTCTTCACGACAACTACCGAGCTCTGTCATTATAGGGCAAAAGCAGGCACAGACAGTGTCTAAACAAATGACTGTAGCTTTTTTCCAACAAAACTTTTTAAAAACAGGTGATGGGGGGACAGATTTGGCTTGTGGACCATGATTGGCCAATCCCTGATCTACAGTCATTACTCTAACGAATATCAGCATTCCATGCAAAATGTCATTCTTACAACTGTGGCACCCACAGATAACAGAATGCTTCAGGATGTAACATTTCCAAGTGGACTTAAGTGTTTTTAAATAAACCAAGAGCACGCCCAAATTTCAGCATCAAAATTATGTATCCTAACCAACTTCTTTTACTCAAAAATGCCTAGATTTTAATTTTAAAATTTGTTACAGAGAGGCATATTAAATTTGATCAGCTGGTTTAAAATGGTAAGTCAAAGAGATCTTTAAAAAATGTTTGCTATTCAAGTGAATAGACAATGCAGTGTAGATAAGTAATTAACCAAGTAACTAAAAATCTCCATACCTGCTGGCCATCTCTTTTATTTTTTGTCATCTAAATAATAAGCAAGTCGTCAATTAGAAGATTTAAACCTGATGTATCATGCAGGGCTGTCCAATGCTTTGGCATCTCTGGGCCACCCTGGAAGAAGAAGAGTTGTCTTGGGCCACACATTAAATATACAAACACTAAGGAAAACAAAAAAATCTCATAATGCTTTAAGTAAATTTATGATTTTGTGTTGGGCCACATTCATGGCCATCCTGAGCCATGGGCAGCCCGAGGGCCACAGATTGAACACCCCTGAAAAGTCTCTAACAGCTACATCAGCGTCTCTCTTCTCTGCAAGTAGGCAAACATCATTGCTGCTTCAGCCACCGAAGATGGATAGGAGATTCATTCCCCTCCATCTTCCTCTGTTTGAAACCTCCTTCTTATAAACCTGTGTATTATTACTGAAAATAAATGACTTTATGATTCAGTGTTACCAACCCAAAGCACTGGAAATTATGCATGCATACCAGCCAGAGCCTTTGATCTGTTATGGGAAGTACTGTGATACCGTCAATAACCATGTAGAAGAAAAATAGACTGGCCTTTCTGAACATCCTTTTTTGTTGCTCTTGCTTGTTCTTGTCGTCACTTTTGTTGGTCTACATAAAAAAAAAAAAAAAAGTTGTTTGAGAGAAGAACTGGAAACTTAAAGAGAAAAGTGTCCAAAAGAAGGAACAAGAAAAGGAAGTAAACAGAAAAAAAAAGAACTGAAAAGAGGTTTGGTCAACACAGTGCCTGGTGCCAGGGATTTTCAGAACATAATGGGATCATTTTCACAGTTATTTCTAACTGTGATTAGGACTTTCAAGCTTCCACTGAAAGAAGTTTCTCTTTCAGGAAATTGGAAGAACAGTAATCACAGGGGGGGTTAATTCTGTCTCCTTGTGCACAGGTAAGCAATGGCTGGGTACAGAGCAAGCTGGCTCTTTTTCATTATTATTTCAGGGAATCTTGCGCGTGATCTTATTCTGCTCAAGATATCAGCTGATGCAGTAAGGGTGGCGTGGGCTGTCTGATGCTACCTTATTTCAGAGCAGCTACAACTTCAGACTCTTGCCTACCCCTGGTGTAACAACCTGGTGCCCTTAAGAGCCACACAGTTGGCAGAAAGTGTGTACACAGTGCTCTGAATCCCTAGGGGTCATCTATGAAAACACGTTCAGAGTTGTTTCACATCATTCTAGAAGAATGATAGCTTTTGACTGGTATCAGAAACCCAGCTCAAGGTTAACCCCAGTTACATCGATGGCATCTCTCTACAGAGCTTAGAAAAGATTCACAACAGCAGTCCCTATTTTTCAGGGAAACAAAAATATGAAGGTAGTCGATTATTTGAGGTTTATTGAAGGGGGAGGCAGGAGGGGGAGTAAGGAAAGGACATTAGAGTAGAATTCTCCCCCTCCCTTCTTTTTCGTTGTAAACTTTCCCGGTTAATGGTGAGAACATGAACTTCCTAGAAGAAACAGAGACTAAGTTTTCTTCGGGGCTCTGACCTCTTGGCACCTTAGAATACAGGTCACATTTTTTCAGTTAAATATTTCTGAGTTGCTATTGCAGCTGACCTAGTACTATCTTTGTCTTTGGGCCATCAGTTATCTATAGCACGATGTTATGTTTCTTTTTTGGTTTCCACATCAAACGGTGGTAGTACAAATTAATGGAATTAGTTAAAATTTTAAACGACCCTCAGTAGCCATGTGAACACGAAACACAGACATTGGCAGTCACGGGTCACCCTACAACCAGGAAATTATAGATGAGCAGGAGAAACTGCTGGGTAAGACTTGATCTTGGAAATTATAATTTTGAAGAATAAATAAAAAAGATTTTCTGTCCATTGAATGTCACTCAAAGTATTAAGCACCTTCAAAAATACAGAGCTTTAAATTAATCTAATCTAATCCTGTCGTGCCCTGAGATCATCTAACCTTCTAAAACTATTTACATCACTGTGATGAGATTGTAATTTTCTTTACCCGAGAAATCTATTTTCAATCTTGCAGGGGAAACTCACCTTTTAGGGACAGGAGTTTTTGCCCCTGACTGGGCAATTTAGGTAGCAGTAAGGACAGTGGAAGTTTCAGCGGCAAATCGTAAGTAGAGAAAGAGGCAGATCATTCTCCACATTTTCCAGCAAAATTGACCATGTCACATTCTAATATCAATGAGTCGGACTAAATGCAAAATGAAATGTTTAAAAGTGCAAAGATATATCTCCCAATCTCCTTTAGCTGTGTCACAAGGATGCCATTGAGAAAAACAGCTTACTTGTTTATCTCCCGTTTTAGACTAACATGGTCTATGGACTGACGGGAGTCCCCTTGAAAAGAGACATGGACCCTGCATGCCACAGCACCTGCACTTCATTCCAGCCTTGCTCCTGCTGCAGACAGCCACTACCCGCCAGCAGAGGAAAGCTTTGGCTTATGTCAGACTCTTTATTAGTGAGTCTCTGGCATGTGCCCAGATATATTTCTAAAAGCAAGATGACTGTGGATGACACAACATGAGTCTGTCTGTTCTCTGGAATAATGAGAACTACAATTAAACCCCAAGCAATAAGCAAGCAGGAATAGCTGTCTGCAGAACTTCCTGATCAGACCCGGGTGCGCTGAATCTGTGAGTCTGAAAATGAGCTTGAGAGGACCAGTGTAAGTGAATCAGTATTCCCTTGGCCTAGAACATCTCCACAGGACCCCAGGCTCCACCGGATAGTCAGCAAAGATTTAACTAAGTTAGCACTTATTTCTTTCCTGTGATGGCTAATATTCAGATTTTTGTGCCCACTCAATTCATTTTATATGACTCATACTGAAATGGCTTACCTCCTTCATAATAATAGGTAATGAATAGCAACTGTATTTAACAGGCTCCGTAAGTTTTAATGTAAAAAGAAATCAATGTGTTATCCCTAGTGGATTAGACGCTTTGATTTCCAAGAATAAAATATAATCAGATTTAAAGCTACTAGGGGGAAAAAGCTAGTTAAAATCAAGATTGTATTTAGACAATGCTTCAATGTCATGTCAATAATCCTCAATCCACATTGAAATAAGAACTAAGAATTTAACACTGTGCCTCAATACCTTCTGTCTTAGGTGGACCTTCCTCACCCAGTAATAGACACACAAACACACACACACACAGATGCACACCCACCCACCCACATGCATCCCCTTTGATGCTACAGCACAGCTCTAATAGATTCATGTGAGCAAGTCTGTGCAAGGGAGATATAGAACAATTAGATAATGGGTTAATTAACCTGTCCCTATTACCTCTAGCATCTAAACACAGATATGTTTCAGTGGAATGTAGCCCAGTATAGAGTATTACAAAGAATACTTCTAATTCTTTGCTACAGCACATATTCTAAACTTAAACTTGAATATTGCACATTTGCAGTTTTGCAGGATATTGCAACGGTTTTGAAAATGGAGGCTTAATAGCTATTCTTTTACCCTCAAATTTATTCACTGTGTGGATATGAGAGTGTTCTCTATAAAGGCAGAATTTGATCAATGAGATCCCTTGTTTACAAATCCCTTTTGGTTCTTACTTCCTTTCCAGATAAAGTACCACATCCTGAAACATGGGATCCAAAGCATTTTGCAAGCTGATTTTGCTGTATTTCTTCAGGCTCATGCCTTGCCAGAAGCCCTGTTCATCTCATTGGACTGCTGAGCTGTCCCATGGTCACTAAAAGATACACCCAAGAGGTTATAGTGATCAATAATATAAGATCTTTGAACAGAATAAAGGATTAATTGGGCTAAAGACCCCTGAGTAGGTAGCCTTCACTAATAAAATGATGATGGACAGCAAAACTCTGGAGAAACCATTGATACAGTGTAGGTAAGAATTGTCCAAATAAAGAGGAATTGAACCAGACACAAACTAGTAGCTACTTCCTAATTCCTCCTGCTGAAATCCCTTTGGGGCAGTGTAACGCAAAACAAGACATTGTCTCTCTAGAAATTAATGGCCCCTATATCTTACTTCTTTGCTAGTTGTTGGTATATATTTCAAGATGACAGGCAGTCGATACTCTTAAAGACATAACCTGTTCAAATGCATTCAACTTAAGTAGAGAAAAAAGTAAAATGACTAAGTATATTATTAGCAAAGTAGCAGAAGGTTGTAGGGTCATAGCTTAACCAAACATTCAACGTCTTTACTCAAACAATCCAGCCTGCGTCACTTACTGATTTCTTTCAAGTGCCCTTGCCAGTGGTGTAGTTTGCTCAGCTGAAATAAGTCGGTCTTGGCAAGTAATCAAAAGGCTATAGAATGATTGGATGCTTCTTGGAGCATAGAGGAATCCAGAATTCTTTAAGCTGGTCAGTGTGCTTAAATTCTGCCTCCAGCTTAGGGGCTCAGCCATAAGCATTCCAAAAAAATCCCCTGGCCATTGTTTCTCAGTTGGTTGGAGCATCATCCCGTAGCGCAAGGAGTTCTGGATTTGATTCCCCTTGGGCACACACCCAGGTTGTAGGTTCAATCCCCCTGTCAGGGTGCATACAAGAGGGCAACCAATCAATGTTTCCCTTTCACATCAATGCTGACTCCCGCTCCCAACTTCCTCTCTCTCTGAAGGCAATGAAAAAATGTCCTCGGGTGAGAATTAATAAATAAATAAATAAATAGAAAAATAAATAAATGAGCACTCCATAAAAAGCTGATACCCTCAGTGCATGGCAGTTTTCTGAGACTTTTCAGCTCTGCCTTTGAAATTCACTACTCTAAACCTACCCGTTCATCCTCAGATTGCAATTTAACTTTTGTTTTAGCCAACTATTGGTTTTAGATGCCACTCTGGCATTTCACCCATTCTTCCCACTCCCTAGAGGACTTAGATTCACCCTGCCCTTCAGTTCCCCCACATAAATTAACTTGCTCTTTGTTCCATAATTCTTAGCCACAATCAGCCAATCAAATGTTCTCCATTCCTAGATCTAGCTCTTAGAACAGGGGCCTGGACCAAGCCCTCAGCTCACAGTTGCTCTAGGGAGAAGATCAGACCCCAATTATGTGACTATCTTTAGTCAAAACTTGATGGTGTCTACTAGTGACAGAGGGGAAAAATTAATGGTTTTTCTCCAAATTCAGTATAACTAGATGGGAGTGATTCTAAGACTTCAGGGACTTGGAATGGAGAAATAAGCTGTGTTGGGTAAAAGATTCAAGGAGGCTAACCTGGGTCTAAAGCAAGACCCCACAAAGACAGCCACACTCTCCACTAGATAATGTGTATAAAGGAAGAATGTGAAGACCTCTGGCATGGTACAGATTGGTCTAGAAAGTCACACCTGGTAACTGGGGTATTAAAAATTCCAGTCTGTAGGTTAGAACCAAAGTCAGAGAGGTGTGACCTCTCACATCCCAGTAATTGGCTATCATTAATATCAAAATAGCCCCATTAGGGACCTTGCCTGGATACAAGGGCAGAAATCTTGTCATATCACCAAGTTACTATGTCAGACTAGGACTTGGCTGTGATTCATCAGGCATGTAGAAGCTCACAGTCCAGGCCAGGATGTCCTAATATCAGGTGTATATAATTCTTAGTCAAGTATTAGATGATTCAAAACCCCTTTAGCTCTCAAGATGAAGCTGAGGATGCGCTCACTCTGTGACTGACCACAGCTTGGCAATTACATGAGACATAACCTGCAAAGGAGTATCAATGATTTCAATTCACTAGACGTATAGTCAACATTTTTAATTTTGGTCTGGCAGAACACACAGATAAAGGGCTGATAAGCTGAGCTGAATGACTAAAGAATAGTCATGGAGGAAAGCTGGAAGGACCCTTTGTCCCACTTTGAAAAAAAATCAATATCTTATACTTCCTCATACACAGCAGCTCTCTGGTTTGGGACACACTGTAACCAGGATGAGAGTAGTCCAAGAGTCAAAGCAGGGAATTTCATGCATCCCTGAGTAAGGTATAGTGTCCATTAAAGGTTGCCTGGTCCAGGCAACCCTGAGAGCACCCAAAAGAAGGTCTAGAATATCTTTACCCAAGGTGGAACTGGTGAAAGCCCAGGGGAGGAGAGGATCAGCTCCCAGGGACAGTCTTCTGAAACCAATAATAAACAAACTATGATGAATGAGCTATGCCACTGACCTAGTAGCATTTTGCTTGCAGTGGGTGAAGTTTGAATTTATCTTTCTCTTAAAGTATTTTCTTTCATGATAATAGAATATAGATAAAGAAAGAGGGTGACAGGAGGTGGGAAAAAGAGAAAGAAAAAGATCCAAGTTTGGAGGTTTGCATTGTTGAAGGTCAAGAGCATAGAGGGTCAAGAATGGTGGGATAGTGTTGAAATGGCTGGCTTAGGAATCTACTTGGAGGTGAGGGTCTAGAGTAGTAGTTATTGGGCTGGAAGTTGAGTGCCAGGTTTTTTAGGATGTGTTACTAGACTGCCTGGGTCACAACCTCTTGGGTATAAAGTCCTAGACATCTGCATTTTATTAAACATTCCAAGGGGCTTTCCTGTACAAGAAGGTTTCAGGACCACGGGCCTACTGAAAAGTGAGTGGGAAGGTGAATGGAGGTCACGGAGTTGGCAGGTAGCAGAGAGCACGGGCATTTGGGAGGTGATATCATTGAAACGGACACATACACTATGCTCAAAAATACCGTCTGATAAATAAATAAATAATATCCAGTTACATATAGAAGGTCTGTTTTTAAACTTACAGTTCAATGGGTGATATAATCTATGTCTTAAGTAGAATGAGATATTATGAAGCTTAGTGCATTTACACTTAGAAGTTCTGGATTTGAGTCCTGGTTTGCCATTTATTGGCTTCATGGTCTTGGCAATCACCTGGAAAATATCAACAATGGTCATAAAGCTCAAGTAAAGTCATATATGTGCAAGGATTATGGACTACTAAAAATATGCACATGAAGTAGTCATAATTATTTTTCCCATACTGTCGCATTTCTAGTTCTTAGCACAACAGTTATAGTCCCATAGAAACACATTTTACCAAATGTCGCCTGTAATTTAGGGGGAATCTCATTTAATAGAAAGCACTGTAAAATCTGCATATAACTATTTCCCCATCTATGTACCTCTACAGAATTAAGGCAAAGCCTAGACCGGAGGATAATTAGAGCTACTTATTAGGGCATTATGTGCTGCACATTTTAAAGTCTGAAGTGGGACATGCCCTCTCTCAGTGGCTCAGACAGGCAACTCCTGTTACTTCTGAAGCCCTGTCCATGAGCTGGTGGGCTGGGTGCCCGAGAGTCCCTCTAAATAACCAAATGCCTATGGTCTGGCTCCAGAAACCACAGTCGTGTTCTTCAGAAGAACATTGATTTGCCAGATCTTATTATACTGCCATGAGTTCTCCACTTCACTTAATATGCCTCCCTTTACGGAAAGGCAAAGGCGACGCTGGTCATTTATCAGTAGATATTTGTTCAAATACCATCCTTGGCAGCTGTTGCAATTTGTTGTTATGTGCTTTCTCATATTCTTAAGAAGTTAGTTAGCTTATTACCTACTATCCCTCCTAGTCATGGACATGCAGAGTAAAACCTTCAACCTATTGCTGTACATCACCAATCCTCCGAACCCCACAATCTCCAATAGATTGGATTTTCCCACTTGGAACTTTGCCAAATTCTTCTTAGCCTATTAAAGAAAATGTAGACCAAAAAAGGAGAAACCCATCAGTCTACAGGATAAAGAACAGAGAATTCAGAAGCTGCTATCACAACATAGCACATCTTTGGAGAAAACATAATAATAGTAATAACATTAGTAATAATCACTTTTAGGCCTCACTTATAGAAACTATGCTGAGTGATTTATATACACTACTTCACTGATATGTTAAAGTAATCCTAAAAAATAAAAAACTCAGTAGAAACCAGTAAAAGAGGTTCTGTAACTTACTAAAGATTGCATAGCAGTAAATGACAGTCAGGATTTTCAATTCAGGCAGTCTGAGTCCAAAGTATTTAGCTATTGCATATACTGCCTTTTGCTAATTGCTTGGAATTACTTAGAATTTCTCCGAAAGCCAAATGTTACTCCTCTCTGTTGGTACAATTTTGCAATTGGACAGCTAGTGCTCAAGGAGATGATTAGTGAGGTTAATCCAATATGTCAACTGTAGGCCTTCCAGGCTAAGTAATGATCTGTGGTATGAAATAGTTTTTTGAAAATGTGTGCAAGCTGTAGCTCTAATGTTCTTGGCCTGAACTGGGGAGAGACATACAGAGAGAAGAAAGAATTTCAGTTATAGGAGTGAAACACTGTTAACCACTAAGAAAATACTGTTGAAATTATGTTTGCCCAAGAAATATCTGCCAAATATAAAATGAACGGTTGGACTTGAGTAATATTATTGGATTGTGAGGATGCATTTAAATCTTCTCATCTAGAATGGGATGGGAAAGCACTGTGTTTCTTAATTAAGGCACAGACATCATCTTAGTCATGAAATTAGAAGGAACTCCTTCTTTAGGCCACTGGTGTTTGGGGAGGTCACTTTGGTCCTGGACCAAATTGTCATGGTAATAGCTACTTGCCTCATTCAAGTCTTTCGTCATTGTAGGTGTTGAGCTAAATTCTTTACCTGTGTTACCTTGTTTAATCTCACAACAAACCTGTTGGGCCCATTTCACAGATTAGAAAACAGAGCAGAGATAGGAAGTGACTAGTCCAACTTCACATTTGTAATAAGTGGCAGAGCCAGGTTTAAATTCCAGGCTGCCTGATGGCCGTGTCTGCACTTAATGAGTGTGTCACGCTGCCTCTACTTACACTAGAGGGTGAAGATGTCAACTGGGAATCAGAGCATCTAGGAATCGGTCTCAAAGCCACCCACCATTGGTCATCTGCCACCCACCGTTTAGGAAATGCCATACAAGTTACTCAACCACCCAGATCGAGACGCAAAACAACAACCGCCCTATTTCTCCCACAGTTTGCTTCCATTGCCTGAAAAAGTTTCCTACATAAAGGATGTGATTAATAATGACAGTTAGACTCTCAAAAATATTTTCAACTCCAACCAAATGAAATTAATTCATCAAACATAATCAGACTTGAATTGCATTTTATGGAAAAGGGTAAGAATTTGATAAATAAAGATGTGTGGAGAAGAACATTCCAGAAAAGATGAATTGCATGAGTGAAAAGCACAGAGTAATTTTGTAGCCCTTTCCCCAAAACATCAAATAAGGATAGAGTTCAATATGTACATTTGATAAATGACAGGCAAAGTTATTTGGATTTTTCCTGCAAGCAAAGTAAAAACACTGTTTTCTTAGCAGGGGGGTTATATCACATGTGATTCCTTATTTTTTTGGTGGTAATGCTTAAAATAAAGTGGGAGGGGGGAAAAAAGTGAAGCCACGGAGACCAGTAATCACACTACTGCACTGGTTGGGAAGTGACAGGCTACAGACACAGCAGTGAACACAGCAGTGTTTGGACACAGGTAAGGGCCAATACGAGAGCCCTAAGCAGATTCTAGAGGCTGAGCAGCGATCATAAGGGTCGGAAAGAAAGAGACAAAGAAGACTTGGGGATTTGGAGCCTGGGTGCCTGGGAGAAAGAGGCAAAACAGAGGAAACTCAGCATAGAAGTCTCTGTGAGGAAGGAAGAGGATGGTGGGAATCTATTGTGAAGAAGACAAAGGGGCGGTTGGAAAACAAAGAGAACAGAACAGTGGAGAGAGCAGGGACCCCAGAGAAGACAGAGTAAAACCATCTAGATGCTGGTGCCCTTGACAAGAAAGGCATGAAGCCAGTCCAGGGAATAACGGGGCAGGGTGTATGGTTCAGCGCATTTCTGTATTTGGGGGATTGGAGAAGGAACATTTCAACAGGAAGCCAAAAGAATAAGAGATGGGTCCTCTTTAAAAAGAGTCATTAATTTGAAACTATGTAACTATACATATAAACATATACATGTACATATGTATATATACACAAGACACAAGTGTGTGTGGATAACCAAATTCCAAAGTGAGGGATACAAGGAAAAGCATGACCAGATATCAACTCAGCCCCTGTGATCTATGGCCTTTGTTAATACTCCCATTGTTTTCCTTAAAATTTGAACGGGGGCTACTTCCCCCAGGTTGGCGGATTGTTAGAAGTGTCCTCCATGCCCCGATGAGTTTATTTTTCCCGATGAATAATTTTCCTTTAGACCCATTTTGGCGCTGTTCATTACATAATTTCCCTCATCATCATCTCATTTTGCTTCCAAAAACATATTCTCAAGTGCCTGGCGATGTAATAAATCCTCTCTGTGGATGCTACCCAGCTCCTGATTATGTGCAGAATTGCTGAGCTGCAATGTGCCACCAGCTCTAATATTTCTAATGCCTCTTGGAACCACACCAGCATTAACCATTTATAAAACACCAACTGCTACTCAATATGTACAAATGCAATTGCATTTCACCATTTGCCAAGACAACAGGCCTTTCTGAGATCATTTTTCTTTTTTTGGTTTCTGGGAGAATACAATATTGAGATCCATGCTTAGTTGCCAAGTTCAGGTTAGTGGTAGTTGTTTTTTCCTAAATGATTTTATTATATTGAGGATTTGCCTCAGGACAGAATGTAATACAGAGACAAATATATAAGTATATTTTCATAGGGTGGCCCCTAACCCCATTCCACCTTCCAGTGTTTGTGTAAAGTGTACTGATACTTAATGAGGGAATTTAACATCTTACTGAAAAGGCAAACGGTGAATTTATTTTGCACTGGGAATATGCAAAATGATATTCGAGTACTAGATCAAAGCCATTTTAAGAAATGAAATGAAAATCAAAGCTGGATAAAACCACAGTATAACATGGTCTGCCACTAGTCATAGAGTGATAGAGTCTATTTTATAATGACTTAGGTCGTTTCCACGTCATATGGAAAATTGGATTCAATGTGTTAAAGACACTTAGTGTTACAGGTAAGGTCAGCTGAACATTAGAATTCTTTATCAGCTTTGAGCTAATAGTCCCATGTTGTTGTTTCCTTGGGTATACTAATATCCATCTGTGCTACAAGTGTTTTTCTCTAAACTCCATCAATCAGGTTTCATAACCTAAAGAATCACAGATATTGATCAAGCAAACAATACCAACTTGTACTGATCAAACTGGAAGAAAGGAAGCAATGATTTGGATTCTATTCTACAGCTAAAATTCAGAGCTATAACCTTGTGAATTTACTTGTTCAACAGTAGCTGTTTGTGGCCTACCATATTCTATATGTATGGTATTGAATACAGCATGAGTTTCTAGGGATGCAAAATAACTCTGGTGTGCTTCACAACTTATGTAGGTAAGAGGAGATCAAGGAGAGCTTCCTTGTAAGTGGATATGAGTGGGGTGTCAACAGATGACCAAAAGCTTTCCTGGTGAGAAACAGGAAGAAGAAATAAAATTCCAGAAAAGGGAAACAACTTCTGCAAAAGCTTAGAGATGGCTTTTTAAAAATTTCTTGGTTTTCCATGTCTAGAGACACAGGAGAGAAATAGGGAGGATTATGAGGGAGTGTCAGAGGCAAAAAGACAAGAAGGGAGTTTCTAATATTTTAAATGATTACTCAAGGTGAGATCAGGTAATTGCCCCATTCATAAAATTATTATGCAAACAGGAAGGATGTGTAAACATAGTTTCCTGGAGAACAAATGTCTATTATGCAGAGAATTCATTATCTCCTTTGCCATTGCTGCAGTGCATGCTTTTAATAAATGCTGCTTTGCCTAGCATTCCTTCTAAGCAAGTGAGCTAACTCTTGGTGTTCTGCTTCAAGATCATAACACCTGTTACTTAAATCAGTCCAAGCACGATCAAGCTTATGGCATTTGCCTAAGGAAGAGTCTGTATCAGAAGCAACTTAGATGAGTCTTCTCATAAAAACCAAACCCTCCATAAATTTGATTATTTAAGATATATAACTAAGGACCTGAAGGTTCTCTTGCACCAATGACTCAGCAATGTGCCCGAGTGTTTCTCAATCACCTATTTGATCTCAGGAACTCTGGGGTGGATCAGGTTAGGGTTAGAGTGAAACTCTGAGACACCCCGTGTCCCTTCCTACCCTCCAGAGTCTTGACAGGAAGGCAAGAGGCTGACACAGTTGACAAATTACACGTGACTCAGACACGACCATGCGTAATTGAAATCCTAAATGGACTTTAACAAACCACCTGGCTAGGCACAATAATGATCCCTAAAAATGTCCACACCTTAACATGGCCAAAAGGGGTTTCCCAAATGTGACTTTAGGGGACATGTCTTGAGATGGGGAGATTATTCTGGATTACCCTGAATGGTGGGTCCAGTGTACTCACAGATTTCTTAAAATTGGAAGAGAAAGGCAGAGCGGTGAGTGTGAAGCTGACAGCGTGAGAAGGATTGGAACTCCCAGCAGTGCTCTGAGACGGAGAGGGCACACGCAAGCACCTGAGAGAGCTCCCTGGGAACTGAGAGCCTCCAGATACCAACCTGGAAGAACACGAGGACCTCAGTCCTGCAACTGCATGGAAATGAATTCGGCCGACACCTGAATGGCAAGAAAAATGTTTCTATAAAAAGGGACAAGGCCCTGAGGGCAGCTTGGTCTCAGTCCTGTCGGGCTCATTCCGGACTGCTGATCCGCAAAACTGTAAGGTAATACGTTTTTTTTTGTAAGATAATAAATTTATGTTGTTTCAAGCCAACAAGTTTGTGGTCATTGGTCGTGGTGGCCTAAAATACAAATACGCCACCCAAATGTGTGGCAAAAGTAATTTAATTATTCTATTGGCATTTGGGAAAGGAGAGGGAAGGATATAATTTTTAGGAAGAGCTTCAATGACATGTAATTTGAGCTGGCTTTGAAGGATGAAGGGATTTGAACCTGGTTTAAAAGAGATAGCATTTCTTCCCTAGGGAAGGTCACAGAGGTGAGTGAGTATTGAGTCGGCCTAACCCAGAAGGCTGTGTAGGGAAAGGGTTGGAATTGAGTATGGATTAAGAATTTATATTTGAGGACTTTGCGGGCAGGATGAAAAATTTGAGCTATCGGAAGAAATTCTTATTTTAACCCGCTGGTCCAGAGCAGCTTTGGGAGTTTCTCCATGATCCCAGCCTGTGCTGACTGACCTGATGGCACTTTGCTGCCCTCCTATAAGATCACCAACCACTAAAGTGAGAATTAACACTCACTGAGTGATTACCAAACACCATGCCCTGTACTAGGAGCTTCATTGACTATAACCTTTATGAAAACCCTCACTTTAAATGAGTTCATTGGGGCTTAGAGATTTAATTCACTTGTCTAACTCTGGGCAAATCAAGCATTGGAATCCAGGCAGTTGAACCCTAGAGCCCAGGATCTGAGCCATTTTACGTAGCTCCACCCCCCCCACCATGACAATCAGACAGGCGATTTGTTGTTTCTGCCTGGAGAATATTTTGTTAACATCCATTTTATTAGGCAGCTGTGGACACAACAGGTTTTGCATGCTAAGGAATGTGTAATCAACGCTTTTAAAATGAAACTGAAAAACAGATCCAGTTCGTTATTCAGTCAGGTGAGACGTCCATGACCGCCCCAGCATGATTCATCCAGAAATTGTTTACATCTTATAGCCAAAAGCTCCAGCTGGGGGGTGGGGGGGAGCATGATTCAGTGATCAAATATAAACCTCAACTAAGTGGCATCTGAGAGAGGAAGAATGCCTGGCATTTGCACAAGCAGAGAGGCTGCCAGGCCAACAGTTTCATCTGTGGCGGAGCAGCTGGGACTCCCGGGATGGCATAGGTTAAGAACTGCTTCTGTGTCGTCGTGCTGACATGCCATCCTTTGCCCCCATAACTCTCCGTATATTGTCACGACCTGAAGGAAACTGGACATCAGAGAAGGACTGAAGGAAGCTGGACATCGGAGAAGGACTTCATTAACGCTGTGCCTCAAGTCAAAGAACGAGTGGAAGAGTGAGCGAGTGAATATCGATGCTGAGAAGCGGGGCACGTTCATGTCAGCTAACACTTTCAAAGAAACAAGGTCATTACTTTCTGTCCTGTGACAGGCAGCCTGTCGGGCAGGACTTTGTTGAAGTCCAGAATATAAAGCTGAACGTTGTCAGTTAAACGTTGGATCTTTTGAGTGAGATTTCATACAGCATGGACTCGTTTGTAGAATCACAAATGTCCGTGCGTCTACACAAACCCATCTATTTTTATGGAAAGGCAGAAAAGTCTGACACATGCTAGAAGAATTAAAATGTATTTAACTGATTATCGCAATTACTTTTTAGTGACAACAATTAATTTGCAAAGAAAGAGAAAGAACGTAGCTAATAATGTTTCGCTGATGACACATAAAAGTTGTCACATCTAATTGTTTATTGACTTGAAAACCAACCTTCTTCCAGGAGAGTAAGTTTCTGCTGTTGTTGGATAGAATTGGATTTTAAAACTGTTTTCAATTTAGGTAAGACAAGGACCTAATAAGTGCCATATATATAAGAATTTCTACACAGTAACCCTCTTACCCTCATCATTTTACTTAACTTTTTTCCCCTTTGGAGGCAATTACAATTTCTTTTGCATCCTTTCAGATAGCTGCATATCAATGAATCTACCTAACTATAAACCTAACCATATACCTAACCATACACACATGGAGTGTATTTCTGTAAAATAAAGTCCTCACTGGGAGATGAGGAATAATCATCTATTTTTCCACAAGTCAATAGAAGGCAAGCATTTTTTCAAATTTTCTTAATGTGGCTATGCGTGAAGATAAATGCAACTCACGGAGTATGTGTTACTGCTATTATTTAGTCTTGTTGGCTGGGAAGGGCAATTGAATGGGAGTTAAAGCGTACACTCAGGAAGCAGATTTAAATGTTTGTCTCTGCCATCACTCTAAGCCTTGGTTGCTTCTGTAAAATGGAGACACAGACATTATATCCCCCAGAAGATTACTGGGACAATCCAGCTAACTTGTTTAGCATGGTGCTCAGCACATATTAGGAACTCAAACTCTAGAAGCAGGAAAGAGAGAGAGTTACTGCGTGTGCATGTGCACTTGAGCCAACAGTGCTTCAGAAAAAATCTTTGCCTTTATAATGATCTTATCTTGGGTATTTGCTTTCAGAAAATGGGATATGGATTTCTTTTTAAGCTTAGAAAAGGACATTAGAAATTCATTACAAATTTGGAGCTTGAGATTTAAAACTTTTTAAAAATATTTTATTTATTTCTTTATTTATTTTAGGGAGGGAAAGGGAGGGAGAAGGAGACAGACAGAAACATCAATGTGTGGTTGCGGGGACCTGGCCCGCAACCCAGGCATGTGCCCTGACTGGGAATTGAACTGGTGACCCTTTGGTTCCCAGGCCAGCACTCAATACACTGAGCCACATCAGCCAGGGCAAGATTTAAAACTTTTTAAATACATTTTTCACTTTTCCCCGACAGGGTGTCGAAGTTACAAATGAAGCCATATCAGAGTTTTCAAATCTCAAAGACTCAGAGTCTAAGTGAAAAGTCCATGAACCACTGCTTTCCTGTAATTCTAGCTTTCACCCTAATAATTGTGCAGGCTACCATCTGTACTTTTCCTTTGGATTCCATGATACTTCTTTGGTACCTGTTACTTCTCTTTATCTGCTCTCTCACATGTGACAATATAGTATGATCTATTCCTTTAAGAGACTCAGCCTTCTCCTTCTAGACCACCACCCACCAACATAAAAAATTTTAAAAGAACAAGAGGAAAATACTTTCAACTGGAGCAGGTAGGCCCGCCCATAAGCACACATCTCTGCCACATTGGTTTTCATCACCAGCACCTGTCAGGCCTCAACTCCTTTGGTCTTACCAAACGTACCACAGGAGAAAAAATGTGGGCAAGTGCTGACAGAGAGGTGGGAGAAACTTAACCTTTTGGCGAACGGGAGTCAGACATGAAAATAGAACCGGGCACACAGATCCAGTTCCCCACCACCTCTCCTCAAAGGACCTCCCGGATGTCAACATCACCTTGTCTCCCATGACAACCCCCTGAGGAAGATAAATAGGTGTCAAATATGCTTTTGCTCCTAGGACCTTTGGGCATTGGTTCAAAACACAAATGCAAAACTCAGGCTGAGTCAATCTCCCGATGTACCACTTAACAAAAAAAGCCACAGAAGGTAGGCTTGCCAGCCCACACTGCTGGTCTCGCCTCTGCGGCGTTCTCAGCGCCCTCAAAAAAGTAGGTTGATAACACTAAGAAAGTGGTTTCTGTTGGCATTTTCACGCCCTGTGAGACAAGCACAGGTTCTGTTTATAATACAAACATGACTGTGGAGTTAGAGAATCTTTGGGGGATGCATGCTGATTAAAAGATCTCTGATCACAGGGTTATGGTCTCGGTTTTAAAACTTGGTTGAACCTGCAGCAGGTGAATCCGGGCCTTTCTTTGAAGAGAAGATCAGACAAATCACTAGTGAATTTGAGCCATGAAGCCAAGCCTTCTAAAAAAAAAAAAAAAATTAGGGCCTGCCCCTGCAACTTCAAACTCCAAAATAAATTCCCAGGCCCTGGCTCAACGCAAACCCAACAATGGATCCTTTCCATCCGGTTGGGGTGTGGTCTGCTGTGGAGAAGAAAAGAGACGTAGCAGGTGCTACTTTGAAGGTCACTTTTGCTTTTCTTTACAAAAGGTAATGATACCAAAGTTAGAAAACAAAAGATTCTGGTGAAGACAGTAATCTGACCCCCTGTGTTAGTTACATTCAGTGTATTGCAGAAGCTAAGAAATCAGTGCTAGAAACTTGGGGTCTTTATCTATTGGTCTTCCTTTTCTCTGCTTTAAAATGGGGGCCATAATAATCATAAGTGTACTGCTGAGCATAATTCAAAGTTAAAGAAAATCACATCCATAAAGAAAAACTCACAATGTGAGACCAGATACCCATCATACACTCCAAATGTATTAATGATAGTTTTTCTAGCTGACTTGAGTTCACATTGACTAATTTATTCTATATTCAGATCAAATATATTTCCTGTGTATATTCTGTATTTCTATGCCAAAAATAGTCTCCTGGAAGGTAGAAACCCTATGGAAGGAAAAGAGAAGAGGTTTCTCCTGCAGAAGAACTTAGAGGAGAGGAGAGAGATGTTTGAGGTCCAGTATTGTTATGTGTTCTCCAGTTCTCTGCAAGTCAGAAGTTCTGCCTCCGGAAGGAAAGAACCCTGAGGGAGAAAGAAATGGGAATGTGTTCGAGATACGTCGAGGTGAGGGTAGAAAGAGCTCATAACCCTGGTAACTCAGTTAATGGAGCTGAGATTCCTTTAGTCAACTGAGTTAAATCAAACGTTTCCAGAACCTTTCTTGCTGTTTTAGGTACTAATCCCAAGTCTCAAAATAATATTCTGCCTCTCTCCCAGCACCATCCTCTGATAGCAAAATGTCACGTAAAGAGAATAGCCCTGGAACCAAAAGCCTTGGAGGGGAGCCCAGCTGTGCGGCTTTACACCGGTGCGTGACCCTGAGCCCAAGGACCCACAGCTTCCTCGCTGAGTGCGGAGCTTCAGCTCCCGGGTAGCTGTTCACATCCAGGTACTTGGCTTCCTAAGCAGAACTTTTTTTGCTTTATTTTATTGTTTTTCCTATCCTGGAAAGTTATTTTACATGTCTGAATGTCATAGCACATAGCTAATAAATGATTGAAAACCAACCTGAAAATGTATGAACTATAATCTCAGATCGCTTTGGGTTTTCAAGAATGATGAAACATCAGGCTTCACTTTTCCCCCCCTTTCTTCCACACGATTTATTCAGAAAAGCGGTGCGATGGGCCTTAGTCTTGCCTCAGGCTCTGCTGCTTTTGCCTACGGAAGGAACTAGGAAGAGGGGGAACCGATTGTTGGGGGAGGCTGACTATGGGACAGTCCCCATCAGGACTTTCCTCTCCACTGGTCTGCTGTTCCCGTCTGTCTTCCTGGGTTCACGAGAAGCTGTATTTAACGGGGACTCTTGAAGGTCATTCCTCTCTCATCAGCCATGCTGTCTCCGTTCATCGTCCGTCTGGCTTCCCTCTCCAGCTCTCTCTTTAAACTTAACGTGACTGAAGTTGAGCGAATCAAGCGACCCTGAAGGCTCTTTCCTCCTCCCCAGTGGGCGCTATTTGAATTTCATTACTTTTAAAGATTCACCCGTGCTTTCAGTGACATAAAAAGCAAATGACCTCAGAGTGGCAGCTTTTAGGTTTAAAGGTTTAGACTCTAAAAGCAGAAACTTGCCTGTGAGGCTCTGCACCTTGAAAGACCTCAGAGCCTCTTTGGATGTGAGTCTAACAGTTTCTATTCTCCTGTGAAACATGAAGATGTTCGCATCTTTGCTGAAATCATAAAAAAGGACCCAGGTGGAGATTTTTCCATGACAAGTCTCTGTTCCTGTCGTGTCATTTCAGGTGGAATAAGTGCGCTCTGATCACAGCGTTGTAAACGTGGAACAGCTCCTGAGTGATGTCGAACATCATCACAGCCGCCTCGCCTTCTGTCTGCAGAACACGTCTCACGAGGCCCCACGGAACGCTTCCTACAGCACATCGTTCTTCCTTCTCTTCCTTCCGTGTCTCTGGGGCTGCTTCATAATAAGACTGATGCACTGAGTACAGGCATTTGTGGTTCTCAGCCACCAAAAAGCCCCGGCCTGAGTTGGGGGTGGAGAAGATGAATCACAGCCGAGGCACAGCTGGGCTGCCGGGTGTCCAGGACCGACAGCTGCCGTCCGGGTTTGCCTGGTAAGGGCCTCTCTCTTGTCTTTTCCTCTCAGTCGTTCCGTCCTGCTGCATTTCCAGCAGGGGATTCAGTTCTAATTGTCTCCACTCACATCTTGCCTGATGCTCTAAATACACACAAATAGTCGGTCAGCTTTAAAACGGGCGGTTGAATGAAAATGAACTGACCCAGCCCAGTGCCTGTGAGAACCAGGGCTGACTGACAGCTGTGGTCAGAGGGTAGGGTCTCCCCTGAAAAAAAGAGAAACACCCATACCGGTTTCTCTTCAGTTACCTGAAGAACAGTGGACTGTGGTCAGGAATTGTGAAGGGACCTCCCTGACCACGTAACAAAGAGAAGACAAAAACATCAATGCCACGTTCTGCTCGTTGAAACCAAGGGCAATGCATTTGGTTTCAAGATGTTCTTAAACTTAACTGTTATCAACCATTGTTATATTGTAACTGTGGCCCACAATTGACCTGTCCTGTACAAATGAATGTTGCCCGTCTTCCATGAGCTTTCAATAGTGCTGAGCGGTGGCTTTGTCTCTGATTGAATTTCTCTAGCAAATTTCCCACAATTACTAATAAATATTTTCAACTCTCTTCTGTTTCCTAGAATTCTTCCATCTTCTCTAACTTTCAACAAACCTTTGGTTCTTTACTCAGAAAACTCCAGGTCATGTTAGTTATCTTTGCTGCCTAAAAACCAACCCCCAAACAACCACCATGTAGTTTGCTCATGGTCCCGTGGGCTCGTTTGCCAGGGCTCAGCCAGGAAAGCTTATCCCTTGTCCCTATGTCGTCAGCTGGTGTGGCTAGCTGGACTCAGTCTGGGCTGGAGGATCCCAAATGGCTTCCCCTACCCGGTCCCTTAGCTGGGAAAGCAAAGGCATGTCAAAAATTTACATAGCAAAGCAAAAGACTTACAATGATCAAAACAATTTGTAAGAAGAAAAACGAAACTGGGGCCCCCGCAGTACATACTTGAAGACTTACCATGAAGTTCCGTAATTAAGACCCTGCGGTGTTACAATGATGTAATGGACGTGTAGAGCTTGATGGAATAAAATGTTTATTTTGTTAGCTACTTTTAGATAAATTCATTCCCACTCCTTTGAAAAATAACTCACTTCTGGTTCAGCCATTTCTTTCAGGTTCCTCCCCGATTCCATGACTCAGCCGATTTCCACAACAGCCTTCCGCTCCGAGCTTCCTCTCTCTCTACAGAAACTTTGGCTTTCTCAGGGGGTTTCAGGAGCTTTCTTCTTGCTAATCCCACTGACCGTGTGATCTCAAAACTTATTTCCCCTGACTATCCGAAAAAATAAGTGGAATTTACCACCTCTTCCCTTTTGAAACTCTCTTTGTTTCATCTTCTTATAGGATTTCTTTCTGTTTCTCTTCTTCATTGTTCACTTCTCTCTTCCTGTCTCATTTGGTGAGCTTCCTTTTGCTCGAAGCCCTAGCTTTGGTCATTTCCAGAGGCTGCGTAGCTCTCTGCTCGTCTTTCTCTAGGTTCTTTCTTTCAGTTAGGGCTCTGTATCTTTCATCATCACCCTTATGGGAACAGCTCTCAAGTCCCCAAATCCAGCCTCAACTTCGTTTTGCAAAATTCACTGTCTATTTTCACCCCTCAAATGACCATAAAAATGCCTTCCTATGGATGATCTGCCCTGTCTTTATGCGCTCCAATAAACACATTGGTTTTTATCTCACAAATAATCACACACTCTTAACTTATCTCAGTATATTGCTCTCACTCTTAACTTTCTTTTTATCTCAGTTAATAAGACCACAATTTCCTCCGCTTCAAAAATCGGAGGGGAATCTCCAACTATTTCTAATTAGTCACCAATTCCTATTGATCCTTCCTGAACATTCCCTACCTTTGCTTTCTCCCCTTGCTAAGCAAGCCTCCAACTCTGTCATTTTCTAGCTCAGAGGACTCCGACGGCAATAGCTTCAAATTACTTCACTTATTTACTGTCTCCAAACATGACACTCTTCAGAACACCAACATTTTGTATTGCAACCTCATTTCTGTATCCATATGTATTCCCTAATTATTCCCAAGTAAAAATCTGTATTTATATTGTTCTCCTGCCCATACTTAGTTTTTATTCAATAATATTTTCTGTGTTACGTTCTGACAATAAAAGAGAAACTCAGAGCGTTAGCAGAGCTCCAGAGGGAGCTCCCATGAAAACAAATCACAATAATGAAATATAGGAAGTGCTATAAAAGTAACATGACTACGCCTTTCAGCAACAGCAGCGAGAGGTATTCCGATCTTTATACAAGGTAGGGGAAGATACAAAAAGATCACACCTATGAGTAAATGATGAAGAAATGATGGGAACAGAGAGCGTGACATGTGCAATGGCTGGGAGACGTGACAATCCATGACACACCTGGACAAGAAAGAGTCCAGTGTGTTTACAGTGTTCTCCTCCCACACCTGTTAACCACGTGCTGCCTGCCCCCCCAGGCTCACCTATAAATCTCTGTCATGTCCTAATTCCTGTTATGCTAATTCTCATCTGCTTCATGAACTCTTATGGATAGCTTATTTCACTGTTTTTGGTAAGGATTTCGCCATAAACTATTTTGATTAACCAATGTGATAACCTGCACTATTGCGGTGGTGGTATTGTTGGGTGTTCCTCATCATATCATAGGCTCTGAAGGTAAACGATAATGACTTACACTTATCCTCCTCCTTTCTTTCTCTTCTTCCTTCCTGTCTTATTGTAATGTACATAAAAATTCCCTGAGATTATATTAAATAGACTTTTTATACCTGGGGAATAGGGATCACTTAGATGTCATTAACTTCCGTGGTTTCCAACCTTGGCTTCTCCTTAGTATACTTGGATGGATTTTAACAAATACTGATCCCTCTAATATCGGGACCTCACTGGTGTGCAATTAAATCTGCAATCTTGGAGGAGAACCTGACCACTGATATATCTATGTACCTGTATGTATCTATATATGTAGTGCATGTTTAGGCCATATCTACAATTATAAATGAGTTTGAGGGGAAGCTATGATTGAAAAGCACTGATACTCTTCTTTTTCTTTTTTTGGTTGAAAAACTGAAAGCCAAGAGAGGTGGGGTAGGTTGATACAGGGCACCCGATATGAAGCAAGGTTGTGAATGGAAGTCTGACCTTTGATTCCTGATCAGAAACTTCGACTTATTCCCTGCTGTCTCCAAAAAACAAACTGTCTTCTCTTTGAATGAGTTGGTTCAATTGTTCTCATTTCTTTGATCCCACCAGCTAGAAGACAGCAGTGTAGGACATTCTTTAGGTATTGAGGGGTCTTCTCCCAGCCTTGCCAGTTTATTTTTACCAGAGCAAATTCTGGGTGTGCGAAAAACCCAGAAATGAAGAATTGCCAAAGTCAATTCTATTTTTTAAAACAATGACCAAAGGTATACATCAAGGGGAAAACTTTACTGGAATGAAGTCTATCTTAAATGATATCCATGTAGCTCTAAAACTGCACAAGGGAGCAGAGGACAGCCTGAAGTTTCTCCAGCACGTCACATGGCTCTGCACGGGCCAAGCCAGAGACACGAGGGTGTCCTTCACATGACACCTGAGTGACTCTGATAAACTGGAGCAGGTGGGAGCAATGTGAGCAGATAGAAATGAGGCCGTCACACCGAAATGTTTTGCTTCGTTTTTTCTGCTGCTCTGTTTGTTCTCACTGAGTACTTTGAATGCAGAGCCCCATGTCGCCTCCTTGTTTTTTAGTCTCCCAAAGTGGGGCATTCAGGATTTTATCTCTCTAAATCTCCTTGTAAACTACCTGGCTTTCTTTTTTTTCCTTGTATACCCTTTGATGCATTGTCTAACATACTTCAATTCCCAAAGATCCCTTTCCTTGTGAATTTATTTACTTATTTTCCTGAGGTATTGCTTCATGCCTCAAAAATCTGCAATTTCTCAGCATTGTTTCCTATTTGCATCACGGTGATTGAGAATGCTTCTTTTAAGTTCTCCCTTTACAAGAAAATCTGTAAAGAGTAAAATTCCCTGTATTTTTTTTTTAACTGAAGTAAATGTGCCCTCAGGAAGGCAGGTATGGATCTGTTATCTTCTCTGTCCAGGTATAATTTCACAGCCACTAGCTGAAAGTGAGAACACCAATAAGGCCTCATTTATTTCCTTAAAGGAGAGATGTAATGAAGTGGGTCATCGAAAATGTATATGCATAAAATTTATATAATTTGGGGCTTTGGAAATTATTTTTGCACTTAAATGTGAATATATTTATGGACCTTGGGGCCTAGGATATAGCTTCAAATAAAACTTTGAAGATGATCCCTGAATACTTGGCCCAGGGGCGTCCACAGGCTGTCTTCGATAAGAAGGAGAGGATATAATTTGAGAAAATCTCCACGGATGGCTCTCCTGTCAGAAAAAAAAAATCCTGCAATGTACTTAAGAGCAGGAGCAGTAACCAGTGAAGTGCTGAGGTTTCAAATCTGCTGAGATAGATATGAAATCTAAATTTAGATCAAATGAAGAACAAGCTCTCAAAAGAGTGTCCAATTTAGCAAACTACTTCATGTATCAGCAACAATTGGAAGATGTTTGCCATAGGCATGCTACCAGAAAGAAATGTCTGCAGAAAAATGTGATCTTTCTTTGTTTCACTCAGAAAATGTCTATCTCAATTATATCACCCTGATCGTCAGTCCACTGTTTTTTAAAATGTACAGTAAGGGAGTAGGTTTGATCCCGTTATCTGCTCATGTGTGAAGTCATCTTATGTATATAAGACTTTGGACGCAGGCAGCATTGTCACATTTCTTAAGTTCAGAGGCTTTGAAAAAATAAATGTATGTGTTCATTAGTTCTGTGGACTCTTAACAGGAATCATTAATACTATCCAGTGCAGTGGTCAGGTTCTGAGGAGGCACTGATCTGAGCTACCTAAAAATCTTGAGAAACTACCATTCTCCTCCAAATGTGTTTCTTCAACCAAGTGCTGGGACTAAGTATGGCACCGAAATCCTACCGTGGCTGGGAGAAGTAGCTGAAATCATAAAGTGAGGTAATGACTGACTGGTAAGTAGTAAGCCCTCAACTGATAGCGATGGTCACCGCTACTTTTAGTTAACATAAAATATAACACCACTAGATGATAGTTGGGTCAAGCTTACAGTGAAGTATCTGTTCCTAATCATTTTTTGAAATACCGTAAACCTGATTCTCCTTGGTGTTAATCTACCAGACCAAGACAAATATTGAAAGCAGCAATCATTTCGAACTTTATATACGGAAAAAGCTATAATCATTCAACGCATATGTGAAGTACACTTACCGCTACCGGCCCTGAATTTGGATAGACCAGAAATGTGAAAGTACAAGATACTGATTTAAGCAAAACACACCCAATATAGCCTCCCTGTATTCCTTTGTCCAAATGACAGCAGTTTATGGATTTACGAGTCCTGAATAACTCTGCCAGAATAAATGATTTGTTTCTTGACATCTCAGCGGAGTGAAGTGTTTAGTGTGTGCAGCAGCACAGTGTTTCTGGGTCATTCCGAAAAAAGGCCTGCATCTGGGGCTTGGATAAAGTCATGTACACATGAATATCGCAAGTTGGAAGGCATGGCCAACAGAAGACATCACGGAATCAAAATAACAATCCAAATAATGCCACCAGAATGTAGTAATGACATTTAGGAGAACAAATATAAAGTCTAACTTTCTGATTCAAAAATAGTCGCTGAACAGATACAGGATGGTAGGGATAAATTGAACTCAAATTTCTCAAACAGAGATCTAGGAAATACTTATCCAAGATGATAACACAGCAACCACCCCCCCCCACCCTGCCAGACTATATACATCATCATTTCCCTTCCTTCCTCCTAATTTCATACTAAAATACATCCATCTAAATAAGTAAATGAATTTTAATAAGAAAATCACTAAGTGGTTGATGTATGCCAAAACACAAAGAGCAAACAAAAAGCAAATATCTATTTTGACTCCTCTCTTCTCTCTCTTCTGTTTGTGACATCGTGTGAACACACACCTTCCCCATCACTGAGGTTAGAAACATCCCTGACACTTTGTCATCTCTCAGGTCAATCACTCACAAACAGTGAACGAAGCAAGAGTCCCACACAACTTGGTGTAGAATTGCTCCTCACTAGTCTGCGATGTCCTTTTCTCTTGGCACCTCACTTTCCCCCCCGAATCCTACAACAAAAAACACACACTTCCCTCCCACCCTGGAAAGACTTAACTTAATGTTAAGGAAATCCTAGAAGAATCTATAGCCAGTAACTTTGGGGCTTATGTTTTGGAGAGAAAAATCGATCAGTGTCTGTATATACTGTCACAAAGCGACAGGCACGGTTCCAAGCTAGGAATGCAAATGGCCACCACGGCACCCATGACTTATGCCCATTCTTGATCAAATAACTGCTTGGGAAACACTATTTTTAATTTTAAACAAGTGATTCATGCGTCTAGAGTACAGAACATGCATACCACATACTGCAAATGACCAGCTGGTGATTGCTCTCAAAGTATGCTGGTTAGCATCATTATCAGAGCTGAGTGTCCTAGTCCTGAAATGACTTTACATTTACTGAGCTGTTTTAGGCAAATTTCTAGAAAACTCTCTGAGAGGCACATAAAATGATTTGCTGTTGGAAAAATCCCTTCTTTGGGGCCTTATCATTTTAGTAATCCTCTAAATGGCAATCTCCCAGAGAAATAGATCATCTAAACAATGCAGCAAAAGAAACGCATTGGTTGGTTTCCAAGGAGACTGAAGGGAAGTTAGATTTGATACTAAATGAAGCTTTGGCTAATAGAATAGAAAATGATAGCGATGAGGAAGTCACCAATTAATTGCATTCACCCCAGAAGCCCGTTTAGAAAGCGAAGCTGTTGGATTATGTAGTTCCTAAGGTCCTTGATATTTTGTAATGGTAAGTTACTCTGTGCCTTTCTTGCTCTATGATTGATCATATCAGGAATTTCCTCTTTGAAAAACACTATTTTATATAGAGGACGCATGGACAGAGCCAAGGGGGAGGGTGGAGGCAGGGGAGGGAGGTGGGTTTGGAGGTGGTGGGAGGAGGGGAGGGGAGAGGATGCAGACAACTGTAATTGAAAAACAATAAAAAAATTAAATTAAAAAAAAAAGAAAAACACTATTTGAAATGGGGTCAACCTGCTAGGAAGGTAGAATTCTAAACTGGACCACTAAAGGAGTAACTAGTGACTTCATCTACTTGATCCCTGAGCCGTCACCGGTCCCCGTGCTGAACTGTCTGAGCCACGCTCCGAGGGAAGACTCACAAAAAATAATTGAAGAATAAACTTTCTGCCCAGGCCAATTGGGTAATTGCTTTTGTGCTTTTCCATGACTTGCTTTGCCAGACGGAATACTTGGCACTCAAGACAGTGGTCTTGGACCAGCTTTTGGAGCAGTGGGGTTTTTGAAAATGATTTATTTTTTCCCTCTACAGACAGTTACCCTGGCACAAATGGTGCCTCTGAATGATGAGCCCAAATCTTTTCCATCATAGTTTGTGATTGTAAAAATCTATCTGCTGTCATTTCTCTTATCTATCTATCATCTATCTATCTATCTACCTATTCATTTATTTATTTATTTTCACTCTGTGTGTCCAGGAGAGGATGAACAATATTTTAATGAAGGCCACATTGGCACTTAACATGTATCAACCCAAGCCCTTCAGAGATGACTCTGACTATGATAAGCTAAATACGTCTTTTCCTTCCCCTTCTGTTCCTACTAGAAAATCCCATCTTCGACAAATAATGTTAATGGGGGAGAAGCAAATAGGAAGAATGGAAAATTGGAGCAATGTTTTCCTAGACTAATAAGCAAACTTAGATTGTGATACTTGAATGCTTCGTCCTTACTGTGAACCTTCCAAAGTAGATTCAAAGCAAATTAGGACCACCGTATTAACATAGAATGAGAACTATCGTGAGATAAATGCTCCTGCTAAAACTCATCATGGTAACATTGCAGGCAAGATCTCAAGGGGTATCTAATTTCTGGACAAATAAACTTGCCTTTGGAAAAGAAGCTTAACATTTCATGAGAAACAATTGCATGCCATAAATGTAAATCTTGATAAAATACTTAACACTTTTGCCAAAATGTGGCCTATGTAACTTGCCCACAAGTATTAAATATTCCACCGGTTTGTGGGAGACCAAAGATGAGCTACTGGATTCTTTACTCCAGAGCTCTGCACTTGAGCAAAAACACTCCCTGGGTGTAAATCATACAGGGGATACAGCCATCAGTGGCGTTTGGGTGGGGAGGAAATGTGGTAGTGACGTCACCAGCAAAGTAGAAAATACAGAATGATTTTACAGAATGGCAGAGGGCATTTCCACTGGAAGCTCTGCTAACGGAGAAAGTGATGATGGTCACCGCACAATGTGATATGCGATCTGAATCTTGGCCAGAACTGGAGCCCATCACCGCACAATGGAGCACAAGAAATGGTGCAATCGGACTCTACAGATTTGGCAAGAGGGGACAAGAAAGAGCATGACAGTAATTACGGTTTACTGCTATGTGTCGCAACTGGGAGGGTTATAAATAACTTTATAAGATGGGATCTTTACAGGAGCCTAAATGTATTAATAATTTTCTGTATTGGTGCATTGTATATTTGGGGCACCGAAACTTTGATTCAGAAAAGATTCTGTTCAAAAAGTTGACTCTATCAGAAAATGTGTGTGTGCGTGTGTGTTGTCCTGCAGCAGCCACACAAAGGACAAATTGTGCTGGCAATCAGCATATCCAAGTGTTTGACTCTGTAATTTCTGACAAGTCACTGTAAGTTCTGACAAGTCACTTTTCTTTGCCGGTGGTCTGCTTCCTCGTGTGCCTGCTGAAGCATCACACCTAAATGTCCTCGTTTGAAAACTGGGAGGGCACCGAGGACCATGATAGGAAATAAAGGCGGGGAAATGCCCTTAGTGCAGTCTCTGTGTTGTAACGTCAAATTGATATTCATGGTTATTGTTTTGACTATAAATCTGAGGAGCTCGTTGACCCGGATGCCCCCTAAATTTCTTTTTCTAGCCTCCCCTCATCTTTGTTCCATGTCATGGTCCTTTGGTCCATTTTCAAGAAAAAAATCTGTGTATATTTCCCTTTTTGTATGATTAGGAGGAAAAGCATATATCTTGTGTGTCGTTATTATCCCACATTTGCAAAAGATTAAAATTGGCATCTTTTTTTAATCAGTGAGTCATAAAACCAAAGTACTTTTTAAAAAGTTTTTTTACCAATTTATAGTTCTACAAGATGTCTATGAATTATATCTCTTTATCTTCCTAAGTTTTAACTATCTCACAAAATTTTTTTTTTGGAAAATAAACTTGTTTAATGTGTTAGTCACTGCAGTGAGAAATAACAAAAGAGACTTCTAAAAATCTTTCCTGATTAAGTCTCCTCAGCTACAACAGCTTCTATATGATGTATTCCCATGATTCAGATACTCATTTTCTACCACATTATATTGCAGCTTTAATTCTGATGCTTTGCCATTCTCTTAACATTGCTTAATGTGCTTGTCTTCCTTTCCCAATTAGAGTAAAAGCTCCATAAAAGCAGTTCAGTACAATTCGATTCAACAAATAGTTAATGAATGCCTACTTTGTAGAGGGGGGTAGTACAAAGCACAAAGTAAGAGGAAAACCAAAATATACAATCTTTGCTCTCAGGGAGTTCAGAATTGAGTCAGAGGAAGATAAAACTTGCACAATTTGCAATGACAGAAGTCAAATCTTCTGTCACTTACTTCTTCATACAATAAATAAGGAGCAAATACTGATAAGTAATAAATAATACAATGAAATTTCACAATAATGCATTGCAACCCAGGGGAGGGAGAATTTAATCACAGCCAGAGAGACCTGGAAATACTTACTGAATCAGATGAGGGAAGCTTTGATGTTGGTAGGGAAAGAACCCAGGTAGGAAGAGAACACCATTAACAATGGGGAATGGAAGTCCTATGCAGGAAAATGCGGCAGCCTGCTCATTGTGGCTAAATTATACAGTTTATTGAGACCACAGGCCAAAGAATTATACAGAGTCCTGAAGGACATGCTGCCTGAGGATTTTATTCTGTGATTAACGATTGCTCCATAAAAATTTTGGGAAGTAGTAGGGAGATGACTCCACATGGACCAAAGAATTGATGTGCTGGTGGTGACATCCACTGATAAAAATCTATCAAAAGGCACAGCTAAATTTCCATTTCCACCCATCATTTTCAAACACGGGTTATCTTTGTTTGCAGCCAAAAAAAAAAAAAAAAGGATATATAACAAATAGTAACTCCACTAACAACTTGTCCTAAGGTCACACTTAAACTGCTTCTAATAAGATGGAAATGTGTTGCTTTCACTGGGAATGATTCTCATTAAGAGTGAACCTCTCTCAGTTGGCAGGTGGGCAAACCACGTGACAAAAGAAGGGATGATTCACCTCATTTTGAACTCGCCCACTGTTTGATGGCAGCATTCACAAAAGAGGGAGGCAATTGGATTGCTAACCCAGACATCTGCTACATTGACAGCTCTCTATTATTCCAAATATAGGACAGTGTGATCCTGACAACTCTAAGTGGGGAAAGACTGGGAAGGAGTTTCTGGGAGCAAACGGCAGAATGAACGTGGTTACCTGGATGTGTGTTTTCATGGAAGATTATGCTTCAGCCCATCATTCAGACATCCACCCAATAAATATTTCAGAACCTTCCCTACAAGACGAATTTCGTGAGACTCGGTGTTGAATATAGGACAGTTGTTACATAAATCTTACCCTCTGGATTTTATAGTCTAAGAGAAGAACACATGTCTCTTTAGGAAGTAACATGCTTTCGTTGGATTGATTCATATTGACTTGATGTTTCAGTCTTCAAAGGCTTTGTCCAGAAAATAGCCACAATCTCCCCCCAACCCCCAACATATTCTCTACCCTAATTGTCCATTTGGCCCCTGGGAGTGGAAAAAGGAATCGACTTTTCCTATGCCTCTCCGAGAGGATCCAGTTGACCTGGGTTACAACTGCAGTTTAATTTGTGAGTGTGCAATCGAAAATAAAACACTTACTGGATTACAGCTCCTGGCCATGCACCATTGGTGAAAAATGTGGGGTCATGTAGTAACTAGAGAAGGGATCGCAACATCCAGAGGAGTGCCCTGGCTACATCAAGGTGGGGGTTTTGCTGTGATTTGCTTTAAATACATCCTTAGCCTCTTTTCAGGATGAAGGCAACTTAATAGTCTTCTGGATTCTAAATTAGCTAAGAGTAACTCTATTCCTTCCTCCCTCCCTTCCTTATTCCTTCCTTCCTTCTTTCCTTCCTTCTTTCCTTTTACTTTCTTACCCCAGCTCTTCCTGCAGCACTATCACACACCGGTGCCTCCTCTGCTTTCCCTTTGGGTGACTGCCCACCCCCATCACATCCTGTAATATCTGACACTCTGAGCTCCGTCTGCTGCTCTCACCCCTAAATGGTAAAACAGCAATAGCAAAGCCCTCATTGAGACTGGCCTTCTCACTCCAAATGTCAATCTATGAAATTATAGTCACAGAAATCTTAGAGAGGGGCAAGGGAGGCTCTTTCACATAGGGGTGAGTAGGCCCTGAAGCCAAGTTTTACATTTGCAGCATCTCTCTCCCTGAAGGTCTTCAAAAGAGGACTTTCATTTTTGTGCTACCTGGTCACCAAAAGGATTTTAAGTGGCTTATAATAAGGGATGTGATAGTTCCTCAAACCTGGTATTGCCTGCTTTAGCCAGTTTAAGCAATGCATGTATCCTAACAACAATGTATAAAACACAATGTGCGTATTTTAACTCATCACAAGAGACTAAATAAAACTTATCTCCAGTCTCTATGTTCGTGTTCATTGGAATCCAAGCAGCATTTTGACAAGAACAGTGACAGACAAAGAGAGATACTGCCTAAAATAGAGAGGGAATAATAGAGTGTTTATGTTGCAACTTGTGTTCACGCTACAACAAAGATGATTAAATTATTCTGCTTTTCACAAACGAGTGTTTCTAGACATCCAAGAGGAGTAGGTTTAAGGGAATCTTCGGAATTGCACCTAATTTTTGTTTGTCTAGTAAAAGTTTGCTGGAAAGAGAGAGATGGAGATTGCAAAGAAAGATAAAGGAAATAGACACAAGAGAAAATTAATTTGAAGGTCAGATGACATATCCCAGTTACCCTGCCACTTATTTTAGCAGCTGATTCATGCTTCATGCAGCGGGCTGTTCTCCCACACAACCGTGAGAAATGAGAATATACAGCTCCCCAGGCAGGTGGAGACAGATAAAGAGGGTTAATCAACAGAAAACTTTGAGAAACCTACAAAGATCTACTGTCATGCACTGGAAGTAGCTCACCTGGGATGATTACTTTAGTCTCTTTTTCCCTTTTCTTTTCTTTTTTTTTTTTTTCAGTTCAAAATATTGCTGGTTGAGATATCTGAACACACTTAGGAAGTAAGAAACCTACACATTTTCTTCAAGCTCATTTTTTAATATTAAAATTATTGGAAACTTCCTGCTGTACTTTGTTAAGCTAGACAAATGTGGAAGATATTTCGTGCAGTATCTTTCAGTGACCCAGCAGTCTCTGACAACAAAAGCAAATTCAATCACATATTTTCCAACAGTACATCTACTTGGACCTCACACTGTGGGATTTGGGAATAGGATTGCCGGGGAGAAAGGTTACTCTCTACTCTCATACACTGAATAAACTAGCGTTTTTAAAAATGAACTGGAGGCAATGTATAATAGAAGTTCCAAATATTATAAAACACAAATGATTAAATTAAAAGAATACATAAACTATTTGGGAGACAGTAAGTGCTAAACTAAGTTGATTTGAACTAGATGAAACAACTGGAGATCATAGAGACTTGAGAAGACTGTAGGGTAGACTAAAGGTATGAGCTTGTTCTAGAAGGATGAATATGTTTTGAATTGACACAGGGATCAAGTTTATTCCATTCAATAGTTTACCAGGATTGCAGCTATTGTTAGTGGTATGAAGCCGCGAGTCTTCAACAGCCTTCCTTTGCAGAGACGGAAGGAACAGGGATGTGGATTGGCAAAAGTGGAAACTAGGATGAGCTAAGGAGAGGAAGAAGAGAATTTCAGAGTCTTGTATGCCAAGCCAAAGGTTTTTATGCTAGATCTAAATCAAGCTGGGTAAGAGAATCAGATGACAAAACAGTTGTTTTTCACTCTTTTCTCAAAGCTCTTTGTTATGATGCTACATGAGTATTTGCCCTATTTTTTTGCTTTGTTTTGTTTTGCTGGATTTTCCTTCTTCTTTTTTTCCACCTCTACACTAGATTGTTAACTACGAGGTAACAAACAGCACATCTTATTTCTCCACGTGTCTGCTTGGCAGTAGGTGCTCAATACCTGGGTTAGGGGATAAATTAGATAAAAACTGGGTAACAGGGTCTGTCAGCTTCGGAGATGGATTTAAATATATCAGTGCTTACATTTCCAAAAATGCAATGATAATATGATAAATCGCAGTTACAAGCAATAGTCCAATGAGAGCAATTTGCTTCATTTTAATGGACTCGTGAATATTGAATAAGGAGATTTGTGGAGTGTTGAAGCATAATATCACAGCTGCCTGTGTCAAATACCATCACATTATTTTTGTATGCATAGTAGCCTTATCTTATCAAAACATTGTCACGCTGACCACACATTCTTAATTTAGCAGCACTTCTGTTGTCACTGTTTCACCAATGAAAAGATAAAAGCATTACAAGGCTATAGATTCCAGATTCTTCTTAAATGTACTATGTTAAAGCCTTGCCATAACCTTGTTAGGTCAGAATCGCTCAAGAAACTGGATGGACTCAGCGAACTAAGGAGGGCAGGGTTTATTAGCGGGGAATAAGAGGGAAAGTGGAGCCAACCAAGGGAGGTTAAGAGGAAAGCGAGGCCAACCAAGGGAGGTTGGGGAGCCAACCAAGGGAGGCTGGGACTCATGGGGGAAAGTGGAGCCAACCAAGGAAGGTTGGGACTCACTCGGTTGTTCTTAGATCAGGGTTTTTAAACGCAAAAACCTGCAGTTGGGGTATTAGAGTCTGATTGGCTAGAGCTGGTTGCTGGGTGAAATCTGCATCCTGTTATGCTGGATAAGATGACCTCAGACCCTAATCTTCCTGGGTAGGGTCTGCAGGCAGCTTTCCAAGGTACCATTTTCTCGCCTGGTGATTTTCACTCATCTAGGCCCACCTAGATCTAACAAACCTTGAGGAAGTTAGTCTCACTTCTGTTTTAAGGATGAGATGACTAAAACACAGAGAGAGAAAATTAAAAAATAAAATAAAATTTAAAAAACTGGATCCAAATGGTACATGTGGAAATGGTAAAGCTATGATTTGAATTTCTATGTGTGTGCATGTTCAAATTAGTATTATATTTGCAGTCCATGTTATCACAGATAACTCTGTTGATTTTAACATTGTAGAAACATACACATATATGTTTCCTTGAATACATGTTTCATGTTTGGGTATATATTTTAAAAGAATGTACACCTTTTAACCTTATGATGAAATTAATTTCCAGTGTGGTGATGCCAAATGTAGCCTCTTTTTTTAGCAGTGTAATGAGAGTTTACATCGTTCCATGTGCCCCCCAATATTTAGAATTGGCAGGCCTTAATTTTTTTCCAGTCAGAGTGTTGTTTGTTTTAATTTGAGAATCCATACGTGTTTTTACATTAGGATGTGCCTCAGGTCCACCAGTGACCGAGTCCTTTTCCTAACACCAAGCCCCAGAATGCAGCATCCTGCGATCATCACTCCGAGCATGCCTGCTTCCCAGTTAGGGACCCATGTGGGCACTGCAGCAGTAGCAGAGTCTGATAGGACTGTGAGGTGTGATCAGTATTCTTCCCCTCTCCCATCCTGGGGCCGCACTTCACCCGGACCTCAGCACGATCCCAGGAAACCTGGTGTTTTCTCGGGAGGATGCTTGCCTATTGCCATTGCTCACATTTCCTTGTCTGAGTTTATGAGAATGTTCAACACAACAAAGGCCAGAGTTCCTGTCCACAAAATAGATTACAATGTATCGGTGCGAGAAGGACAATGCAGCTGGTGCAGCACAAGCTCAGCCCTTGCTCATAAACACTTCGCTGGCCTCAGAACACGGGTGACCGACGGCAAGGCATGTTTATACAGCCCCTTCCAAAAATAAAGTTGAAGAAAAAAATCAGTGCAGTCATAATGTCATCATTTCCCAAACTCAAAAACATAGTGATGTTTTTGTTTTGGATTTGAAAAAGATCCCCATTGAGAAATAAGGTCCCAGATACTAAAGAGAGGAATTGCACTCTAAATACAGCAAAACCTGTGAACCACAGAAAGGAATAAGGTCTCCATTGACAAAGAGAAGCTACAGAGACAAGTCCCTCAGATTTATGTAACTCTGGATTCTTTTATTCCACTGAGTACAGGTGCTTGAATATAAAAGCACATGAAGAAAGCCAATGATAAATCTTAGTCCTCCTCACATTGACCTGAAAAGGTATAATTGACTTGGTCATATGCACATGTTTAGGAAAGAATGCCGCTGAGTCCAACCAGTTGAACTCATTAGTCCTATTGACTCACTGATCAATAAATTGACTTTGCCTCATGATGTTTCTCTCGATACTAGAAAGAAATAAAGTTCAGCATTCAAAAAAAGTCAATAGCTTTCAATCAAACTACTAAATCAAACTACTCCAAGTAGCTTTCTGTTTCTAATGTCCACTCATTCTTATTTTGACTTTTCGTTATGAAATACATTTGCTTTATATTTTTTAAAATACAGAAATAAAGAAGCTAACAGACAAAAAACATATTTTTCTACACGCAATTCCACTGCCTTCTGCAGAGGTTATCACTATTTTTAGTTTGGTATTGGTCTTTTCAAACTGCTTTCTATATCAGAGTACTTATTTAGTAGTGCGGTACATGGTTTGTATTTTTAATACCTTAACCTATGTGACATAGCATATTATTCCACAATGGGCCTCCATAGTCCTAGCATACCTTAGAAAATTGTAATTATTTTCAGTCATTGCAGGATAACCTACAGTGTGGGTTTCTCTAGTTACTTTTACAATCTTCCTGGTAACTAATTGACATTTACATCTTGGCTAATTTTTGCTACTTTACTAAAATGCTACACTAAATATCCTAGTAATATCCTGTGGCTGCTTCTTTGTTTCAGAAATTCCCAGATAATTTGCCTATTCAAATAGAGCTATAGAATGCATGCATTATTAATTTACATGAAAAGCTGGGAAGAGTGGTTATTGTCGTAATCACTGTAACTTTTGTTGAGTACTAATGGTTTACCAGGTACTATTTTAAGTGCCTTATAGGCATTGACTAAATGACCTTTAAAATGACCCTATGCAGTGTGCAGATGACGTATTATGGAGTTGTACATTTGAAACCAGTATGATTTTGCAAACCAGTGTCACCGCAATAATAATAAATCCAATCAAGTAAAATGATCCTATAAAGTAGCTACTATTTTAGCCTTATTTTACATATGGGTAAACTGAGGTATGGAGGGATTAATTGCCTTATTAAAAGTCATAAAACAAGTGAATGGAAGAATTGATTTGAACTCATAAATATTCCTGGCTCCTGTATGAGGTCTGTCCAGAAAGTATTCAGTCCTGCACTATGAAAAATAGAGACAATTATTGAAGAAGATTCAAGAAACATTGTACATAGGACAATGATGCTTCAGTCCCCTTCAAAGTAGGCTCCTTGGGACCTCACACAGGTCTCCCAACTGCCATCTACTCCCATCATATTTTCCTGAATCTCATCATGAGGGTCCAAAATCTCTTCCTTTTCAAAAGTGATTTTAGTTTTGGGAAAGCCAGAAATCACCAGGTACCAAATCTGGGCTGTAGAGGGGCTGAGTCACCTGGATGACTTGACGTTTCACCAAAAAACTTTGCACGAGACATGATGCATGAGCAGTTACATTGTCATGATGAAGCTGCTAATCACCAGTTGCCCATAGCTGCAGCCTTTTGAATCATCTGAGTAGTTTCTGTGGAGGAATGTTCAAGCTTAACACAAAATTTGATGCAGATTTGTTGCTCTACTCACTCAGTCATTTTGAATGTGATGGTCACACAGCACACACACTCACTCAACAGCATTTACCGCCCCCACTGACTAGTACAGTGAAGTCGTCATTGTTCATGCATGTGCATTCCAGTCCATTCTCCTTGGCTGAAGGTTACATGGATGTCATACAAACCATTCTTGTTATATTAAGAATGGTTGGTCTTTTTCTGGACAGACCTTGTATTCCTAATGTTTTGCTGTCCTGTCTCTTAGCATGACTATGAAAGGGATGAATAAAGTAAAGTTCTTGGGTAATTTCAGGATCTCCATTTTTTTTTTTTTGGATGGGGAAAGGGTGTGTGGGATTTATGTGGTGACATTTGAAGTGACACAAAAGTTCAGCCAGCCCAAATTAACAAGATTAACAAGATTTAAAAAGAAGAGCCAAGGAAATAAGAATCTTTAAAATATCTGGATGGATTCCAATGACACCATTTTATTCTCTAAGTATGTGTCCCTGGAAGGCACATAACAGTGTTACATGTTAAGGATGCTGAGAATCTGGAATGCATACAGGAAAAAGGAAAAACAGATTAAATCGATACAAAGTAAATCCTAAGGATATAATTAAATAAAATCAGGGTTGTTCAGTGGCTGTTTAGTATTAATTGCATTCATGGTCCTGTTCTAGGTGGCAGAACGAAGATGAAATACTCTAAACACAGCCCCTTGAAGTACCTGCTCATTATGCATTAATGGAGAAAAAATCTGGGATAAATATTTGTGGTTATGATACAGGAGTATATAAACTTTATGTCAAATTCCATGAAATAGTTATGGAACACCCATTTTGTGAAGGACATTGCCCAAAGGGTCATTTAACTCCCACAAGAAGCCACTTTCATAGATGAGGAAACAGATGCCCTGAGTTATTAAATAGTGTACACAGAGGCAGGCTAGTGACTGACTGAAGCTCACATCCGCCTTGCTCCAAAGCTCAAATGTTTCTTAGACCTCCCCTCAACAATACGCATTGTTTGGGAAAAAAGAAGATAAATGAAAAACAATTACTCTTTTCAAATAAATGAAAAGTTCTTCGAAGATGTCCATAGGATGGACAGTTAATCTGGGGAGATTTCAGATGAATATACTGAGGAACTTTGTGTTAGTTGAAAATATTCCATAAAGAGAAGTCTCACTCCAAGAAAGTGTGTGTTGCTGAGACTAATATTTGTATGGTTTGCTCTAGAATACTCATAATACCTTGTTAAATTATTAAAGGATGTCCAAATTATTTGATATATAGTTATTATCCTCAGTCCCCTGACTCCTCACAATACCTCAGTCACCCTTGTTCAACCCCTGGTTTACCTCCATCTTTCTCCCCATTATTCAGCAACAAATAGTAGTAGCATCTATACTCAGATGGGCCTTCTGGAATCCTTCTTCAGAGCAACTGCCCCTGTCCATTCTGATTGATTGATGTGTGTGACATACCAGTTATCATTTTGAACACATCCCTACACATAACCTTCTGACCTTATACGTTCAAGCAGCCAACTGGGTCATGTTCTCTCTCACGGTCTCTTTCACCTCCATACCATTATCTTATGTTACTCAGTAGGGGATTTCTAAATCTGAATGACTGCCAGCAACTGAATTCAAGCCAGAAAAGTTGTTTTTTCTTAAAGTCTTTCCATCATTATTTTGTTTTTCTTTCCATTTCTATCAGCATGCCTAAAGAACAGTCAGGGTAGGGATGCTAATCTTATCTGGACCCTAAACTTTACCATAGTAGAGTCATATAAGAGTGATCTATGCAGTCTGGAAGAATCCACTCTGTCTTAAATGCTAAACTACTATTGCAACCATAATTTGAAATGTACACAAGATACTCAAGCTGAGACATAAAGGCAACAGAACCAACACTAACCAGCATGGATGAGCAACTTAACCCACACAGTAAGTACCAAATACCACCTAATAAGCCTTCCCAATTTTTATTTCCTTTAATCAAGTAATAAGGGGACAGGGAAGAGTAGAATTGACTTCTGAGTTCCTCAATAAATATTCAACTAAGGATCATTTTCTCCATCAAATCACATCCCACAAACAGGGATATGAGGAAGAAGAGATTGGTTTCAGTAGGCAGCATGACCAAAGGCAGCCAGTAAAATCCCATAGGGGTTAATTTGTTCATCTCTTTCCTCCAAGGCCAGGATTCTTTTTTGTAACTCATAAGAGATAAATATTCCCAAAGAGATTGTGGAGGAGAAAGTCAAGTTGGCGCAATGGAGCAAATATTTTAACCATCTTGCAGCTAGGACTTCTGGGAACTTAAAAAAAAAGTCTACTGCTATGTGTTGAATTGTTCATGAAAACATGTAGCACAGGGTTAGAATACATGTATGTGTACTGGGGTTAGGAAAAACCGGTGGGAATGAATGCACATGAACTGAAGTTTCAGGCAAACTAGCTATCTTTCTCATGCAGAAGAGAACAACCATTGCAAATTTCAAATGTATTCCTGTGCCCACATCGCCCTTTATTTATAATAATTTTCAGTTATATATTTCTGCTTGCTTTTATAATACCATCTGTAATGGGTCATTTATATCACCTCTCACTCATGAGCTTAGATCTCCACTCCTCTCTCCTTTACAAGAAGAGCAAATTGAAGAAATGGAATTACTTCATCCAAGTGAAGAAGACCAAAACACAGGACAGAGTGACTTGAATACCTGCTCTCCTCCCACCAGTATGCGGTGATGCCCTCACACAGCGTGGCATTTGGGAATTCCATCTTTTGGTTTCTTTGTATCTCTGCCCAAGGTGGTAGAAACTCGCGTCTTCAGCTTTCTTAATCTGTATAGCGGTCCTTTCTATCATGTCAGAGCTAACCCATGTTCCCCAACACCCTCAGTCTCATGTACATAGAAGTCTTTAACTCTTTGTCACATTCTAACCTCCTGCTGACAGTACTTGGTCAAGAATGGAAAAGGAAGGCAGCTTTCACCCTTTATTTTTGTTTTATTGCTGTAACAGAAGTCTACTGCCTCTGTACAAAGGCCCCTTCAGGAAGAAGAGAAGAAATTTAATTGATCCACTTTTGGAATCCAATTGTCTTTAAATCGATTAGCACATCCACTCATGGCCTGAGCAAACTGCACCACATTGCCAGGGTAGCCTAGACTGTTGTTTCCAAGATTAGTGATCCTCTAGCTAAGCTCTCTTAAGTTCCTTCCAGGTCTATTTAAGTATCTGTAATTTTACCCCAGTATCCTTCTTCTATGCCAGGACTTTGGCTCATAGATGCAGACAAAAATAATTTCTGGAGCGAGAATGCCACAGGCAACCCTCATCTCAGGAAGGACAAGAGTCCTTTCCATTTGAAGTGAAGTGTCATTTATTAATGTCTCAATATACATTCACTGTCTATAATTACAGGGGGAGAGATTTAAAAGAAGCCTTGGGAATAACTACCTGATTCTGTGTGTTTTTCACTGAGAGTCTGGGCTGTTTGAGACTTGTCCACTGTCATTATGAACATGGCTTGAGCACAGATCTACACAGAATCAGAGAAGTAAAATGATGGTCTCTAGAGAGTTCTTCCATCTCTGTAATTTATTTTCTCTAATATGAATCTTCCTTTTTTCCTTTACCATTAAAAAATAAAACATTGCTACTGGTTAACTTAATTATAATTGCTCTAAGGGAAGACTGTGCAAATAAATGCCCTAAGATGCTATCATCACTAAGTCCATTTAACAGCTATTTTAAACCTTACCCTCTTTGAGAGGGGAATTTAAGATCTGTCCCTCTGGTTGGGTGGGCGCCCAGAGCCAAAGACAGTGTAGGTGATTCTTCACAAGAGAGCAAGGAGCATACCTATTAATAAACACTCAGAAAGCACTAACTGAGTCTTAGGCACGTTAAAAATAGGAGGGAGAGCTCTGGGGGTGGGTTATTCTAGAAGTAAAAGGGAAGCAGCTCCATTCTTGCAACTGGAAGGAGCCTTGAGACCAGACTGATCTTCTACTCAAGGTCCTTTATTAAGAGCTCCTCATTTCTTCAACTCCCTGCCCCCATTTCCTTTTTCTTGTATAAGACAAAGCCTAAAGCTAGAGAAGTGACATGACACTCAGAAAGAAACATGAAAGCAAGGTGATGTTCGTTCAGAAGCTGGGGATGTTTTTGTCCAAGTTTTACTGGTCTTCTCATGCATACTAGGACAAGGTTCATATTTCTAAAAGGTAGCGTGAATTTCCAAGCGTTAGAATGGCTCTGCCCATTCAAGGTTGTATCATCTCATGCCAGCCTGTACTAATGCCCTGCGTGGTCTGGTTAGCTGGCCAGCGTGGTGGAACTCAGCGGGAGAAAAGCAAGGCTGAGAACCCAAGTTCTGAACCATGAGGAGTTCAGCCAGTCTGTGCTATCTGCTCGTACGTGTCTGTCACTTTATTCCCAACCTCATGTTAACTTTTAAGGAACTAGGAGAATTCTCTGTACCTCTGGGAACAACTATAATAAAATGGAAATCAGCCCTAACCCTGGCGCCTTGACCATAATGATACAGTTTTAACATAACATCTAATCTTTCCCTTCAGTTTCAAGAATGACAAAATAAAATAATAGCCCCCCCCCTTTTTTTTACGGTGTAATATCCCATTAATGTTTGTTTGATACAGGATGCCATCGACTCCTAGGATCCCTCCCTTCCATACTCCCTTTCTTTCTCCCTGAATCTCCCAGCACCTTATTCCTCCCACTCTAATTTTTAAAATAAATATGAGTTAAACTAATTAAAACCTGAAAGATTATGATCAGTACAAGTCCCTGGGATTGCCACACACCACACCTGGGAATCCATGGTTTTGAGCAGGGGTCAGGCCAAATCAGATTCACCTGCTATTTTTGTATGTCTCATGACTAAAGACTGTCTTTACTTTTTTTTTAATCTTTATGGGCATTTTATTCACATGGACAGCGATCTGAGAAGATGGTGGATTTGTACCCCAAGAGACTGTCTTAAATTCCATTTTAAAATGGCCCTTTTTATAAGGACAATAAAGTGTAGATAAGTGGTTTGGAATTCAGGAAAAAGTTAATTGGTTCAAAGAAAACTGCAGCATTCTCACCCTGGGTGGTGATCTTTAGCTATTTTAAATGAAGAAGGAGACTATTTTTTAAGATGTGAATATTATATGAAATTCAAATATCAATGTAAATGAAGTGTATTGAAACATTATCTTGGACATTTGTTTATGGCTTCTCTGTGGCTGCTTTCCTGATAGAACTACAGAGTTGAGCAGTTGCAACAAAGACTTCAAAACCTACGATAATTCCTGGTTTGCCCCTTACAGAATAGATTTGCCAGTCGCCGGTTTAGAGTTTCACCTTTATTTGACCATCTAAGTTTGATATCTCTCCAAAACAAGGGAGTTAAGAATCTGCAGGAGTCATGGAGTTTAAAGTCACTTTGGCAGCAGAATCTTCTCATGCTTCTCAGGTGTCCACGGAGAGAAGTTGAGCTTTGATTTCTGAAATGTATTCTGCCAAAGGAGATACAGGGAGGTGAGAGCATATTTTACCATTTGCAGACACCTGGGAGTGAGGCAAAAAGAGGTGAACATGGATATTCCAAGTTCAGAATGCTAAAGTTTGCCTGGCTGACGCTCATCCGTCCCGCTCGGTTCTCTCCTCACTCCGCTGTGTGTCCTTCCGTTCCCAGCACTCACACTGACTGACTGACAAACACCAGTTGGCACATCTGGTCCCCTCACTAGATTCTGAGTTCCTTGAGGCCAGAGACTTCATCTGATTGTTGCAACCCCGTCTGGCACCAAATGCACTCTCAAAAAATGTTTGCTGAATGTGTAAATGAATGAACAAATACATGATTTTAAAAGCTTTCCCCATGTCCTTTCCCCTTTGATCCAACCTTTACAATAACTTAGCATGATATAAATAATAATGTCTTCATATATTTGTTTTATATATCCTTCATATAAATGCACATATATATTTTCCCAAATATTGAATATTTAAAACCCGGACTTACAGAATTTTCTCAGGGCCAGAATTTAAAAACAGTGTTTTTGACTTAAATTCCTTATTTTTTCTCTCCAACTTGATCTTTGACCTTGTCTTTGAAATATCGAACAACTGACCTTGATTCTCAGGTCTATGTCTGTGAAACTACAAGTTTCCCTAGTAGTGTGGTGTGAAGAAGTAAGGAAGGGCCACAGGACATGTGGCCGAAGAGTCCTTTGATGGATGGGGAGGATGGAAATGATGGAAGCACTTGTGTATTTTTTATAATTAGAATCCAGAATGTTCTGAAATACACTAAAATTGCATTTATTTTAGCAGCCCCTTCGCTAGGATAAGGAATGCTGATTTTTTTTTTAAGAACTTAGGAGAGAATGTTTTGGTGAACTTGTATACTGTACCATAAATATTTTTGCTAAAATTATAGAATTGTCTGTTTCCTTTCAAATTGCATCAGGACCCAGGCAAGAGCGATGAGTTTTTAATGTGGAAATTTCATGCGCATGTTTCGGCTTCTTCCTTTTCTTCTTCAACTTTGCCAAGTCTCGTTTTCTGTTTAGTAAAGATTGATTTATTGGTGCCTTTTTGGCCGAACTGATGTTATTATGCAATTCCTTACCAAATTCAGGGACACAACCATCAGTTTGCAAACTCGTTTTGTTGTAGACAAAGAGAGGTTTATTAGACTCAGTCTGATTTATTTCCTGTACTGAGTGATTTTTGCAAGCCTAGAGCCCGATCCTTCTCTTTTCTTTCATTTCTTCTTTGAAATTAAAAAAATAAATAAATTAGTGAGGCACAATGTAACTTGTTCTGTTCTTCGGGTGCAGAAGAAAGACCCGCTGATCTGCTTCTGTTTGGAAACTACAAAATGATAGAAATTGTTACTTTGGATCGCCTCAGAGAGGAACTGCTTGAAATGTCAGTAAGGCAGGAAAGAAAATGCCAGTGGACACTCTGTGAAAGGAAATACCTCCTCCTGGGCAGAGGAAGGTACTGAGAGGCACTGCTGCTCTCGGGTGGAAGGCACTGTGCCCAGGGTCACTGTGCCTGGCCTTGGCACTGTGGTCTACCCTCGGTGGAGTGACTTCAGATGTGGTTTCAAACTCATTGAGTATAACCGACCTGAATATTTGTTGGGTCAACACCCCACTAATATATCTAGTAGCACCTCCTTCCCTCTGGGCATTACCGAGAATAGACTCCAGTCCAGTGCAGAATGAGTTCGCTCCACGTTTCTCATCAAATGTCATCTTCACTTGTTTTCAAACAGATGACTCCTGGAAGTACCATGACCCATGCACTTCAGTTTCCTGAGAGGTGTGTTCAGTTGCAAGTGTCTTTGCTTTGCCACAGTACCATTGTAGCTGTGTTTATAATCCAATGGATTATCTCATATTCCATGTTCAGTGACTTGGGAACTTCCTAACGTTGGTGAAGAAAAAAATGGAGAGTTATCAGCCCATGAAAATGGGTAAGGCATCATTAGGGATGGCTGTTAGGAGCAGAATTGTGCTTCCCCTTCGCCCTCTAATTTATATGTTGAAGTTCTAACCCTTAGTACTTTTGAATGTACCTGTATTTGGACACAGGGTATTTGAAGAGGTAACGAAAGTTAGATAAGGTCACTGGGGCAGGCCATGATCATTATCAGAAGAAGAGCTCAGGACACATAAAACGCAAAGCAAAACAAAGGATAGCCATGTGAGCACACAGAGAGAAGGCAGCCATCTGCAAGCCACGGAGGGAGGTCCCAGAAGAAGCCAGTCCCACCAATAATCTCACACTTTTGGCCTCCAGAAATGTGAGACAAATCTATTATGGCAGCCCTAGGAAACATAGAGGAAGTTAGTGTTCTAGGAAGTTGCCTTCTTCAGGCAAAATTACTTTTTCCGGGTGGAATGCTAGTTAGACCTCATGGAGACATGGCCTGTGTTCTCTGTGCCAGTGACTTACATGTAAAGCCACCCACGTGCATTCCCTTGCTTTTCTGTTGTGTATCCTGGCATACTGACATGCTGACTCCTCCATGGGTGTAAGAAAGCATTCACAGAAGTTCTACAGGACAATTTTCTTTGAAGAGATTATTTTGGTGAAAACGAGAATAATCTGGGCATAAGAGAACTATTGTTTTAGAGGACATGGATACACTTAAATCATGTTATCCAAGATCCCTTTCTCTTAAAGGAAGATGGCTGCTTGATATAGCAGAGAAAGCATTAAATTGGAAGTAGGCAATGTGTGTGAAATCCATTAAAGACTGTGAAGTGCCGTGCAAACACAGTCCGATCTTTACAATGGCCTTGGGAGGTAAGTGGGCCTGAGGGATTCATTGCCATTTTTTCAGCTAATGAGACAAAGACTCAAAGAATTTAAGAGATTTGTAAATTAAGTATCTGAACCTCAAACTCGGGTCTTCTGATTTGAAAGACTGTTCATTTTCTATCCCTCCAGATTCTATGGGTACAGATTCTATGGATTTGGTACATTCACTGAGCAAATGAATGAAAAGCACATAGCACATTCTGTCATGGCAAATGGTCAGTAATGTTAGATAAGGTTGATTCTGTGATTAGAGTAAAAACCTGAATAAAGAAGGAAGTTTTTGTGAAGGATTAGTTAGTTTTAGTTTATTTGTTACATAGTGAGGGATCTTCACTCAAATACTTTTTGTTAGACATTCTTCATTAAAAAATCATACACAATGCATTAGTCTATTTTATTAAAGAGCATGGTGTTATATGCATAATTTTCACTTCACTATATTTATTAGTTATGGCATCATTCCATTTTTAAATTGCATCACAGGCCATTATGGAAAAGTAGGAGATGATTTGAACCTAGTCTGACCTAGAGGTCTACCTGAAATAAGCCACATCAATTTAAGAAAATTAGCAATTTCTGTGCAGGCACTGTGTAGTCAAAGAAATTTGAAGAGATTCCTTTTTTCTTATAATGGAAATGTATTGAGAACTTACGTGTCTGGCACTATGATAGCCAACAGATCACCAAAAAACAGAAATAATACCATTTGAGAAAGTAGAATGTGGGGCAGTGAGAAATGTGCATGGGAGGAAGGGATAAAGAGAATTCCTTATGAGGCCTTATGTAATTCAGGTTTGATATGAGAATGGTCATAACAAAATTTTCTTGATAGTTTAGTAACTTTCTTATAGACAGCATAGAGTAGGGTCATATTTTTAACCGCATTCTGACGGTTTCTATCTCTTTACTGGTATATTTAGACATGTACATTTAATGCAATTGTGGATATTCTCAGAGGTAAGTCTACCATTATCAAATTTTCCTATTTCTTCCCTCTGTTTCCCTCCTTCCCTCTGTCTAACCTTTCTTACTTTCTATTAGGTTAACTGAACCTCTGCCCCATTTCTGATACTCCCTCTTAATGTTTCTATTGAGATTTTGATTATACCTTTTTGTAGTTATTTCCTTTTCGTGATGACTCTAGGGATTACAAACTACCTACTAAAATTTTTTCAGCCTACGTATACAGTTTTACCACTTCAGGATGAATATTGAAAATTTGCCAGCATGGAGGTGCCTTGGCCCCTCCTCCTTCACCCAGAGTAGTCACACAGCACCTCTCCATACTTGAAAAACTGCGGTCAGAGATCATCACAATTGTTGCTGTTCCTAGTAAACCTATTTTGAAGAACTCAAAGATAAAAATAGTCTACTATTTTTACCCAGATATTTATCATTTCTGTTGCTCTTCTTTTATTCCCAATGTTCCAAACTTCTGTCTGGTATCATTTCCCTTTTGTCTCAGAACTTCACTTAGCACTTACTTCACACTGTCTGAATTTTCTACCATCTGAGAATGTCTTTGTTTCACCTTCGTTGTTGAAGGATATTTTTACCGAATATAGAATGATTTTCTTTCATCAATGAGAACATGTTATTCTGTTTCTCTCCAGATTTTACCATACTTGATAAGAAATCTGCAGGAATTTAATCATTATTACCTAGAGATAATGCATGGTTTTGCTCTGCATTTTTTCAAGATTATGTTGTCTTTAATTTTCCGGAACTTGGTTAGGGTTAATGTGGGGGGCATAAATTTCTTTAAGTTTATCTGTTTTGCAGCATCACTCAGTCTCTTGAAACTGAGGGCTTTTTCTTTCGTCAAATTAGGAAGTTGTCAGCGATTATTTAAATATGTGTATATATAGGGGCCTGGCAGAAGTGAGGCCTGTCTGAGTATAGTTGGTAGGATAATAATACCAGCATAATAATTTACAGTTTTAACTTGAACATTTCACCTAAGATGCCATATGGTGTGTTTCAGTGTGATGTTGTTATGCTATGGAATGAATGCTTATGATTTTGTAATAAAAAAGGGGCATTATTGGTGCCAGACCCTGTGTGTATTTTAGCATTGATTTCTCTCGTTTCTTTCTTTCTGATATCTTGAAGACATAACATTACACTGTTTGTCATTCTCCTACATTTTCTCAATCCTGTTTCCCTCTAATATTCAGATTGGTTAATTTTCACCAGTTTATGTTCAAATTCATTGACTCTTCCCCTGTCGCCTCCAAACTGCCATTGAGCCCATCCAGTGAATTCTTTAATTTCGGCTATTGTACTGTTCAGTTCTAAAATTTCCATGAAGTTTTTCTTTATATCTTCTCTTTCTTTGCTGAGACTTTGTACTTGTATTTCTACTTGTTTCAGTGTGTGTGTGATTGCTTATCACAGCATTTGTATAACAGCTGGGTTAAATTTTTGTCAGATAATTAGAATATCGGTGTCATCTGCCACCATGTGATTTGAGATTTTCCTTATTGGAATAAACGGACTTATTTTGACTTGTATGCTGCTTACCATAACATCATGTAATGAGACCCTGAATCTTTTTTTTTTCTTACTTAACCCTATGGAAATGTCGATATTTTTGTTGTAGTAGTGTTACAGAGCAAAGGCCTGGGGACACCCCCAATGGTACCCCAACCCTGCACCAAGGTCCGTTATGCACGCCGCCAATGGAAAAACATCTCTCAATACCAGAGACTTGTGAAAAGGAAAAGAATTATTTATTTACAAGTTATACAGGCTTGGAATAATGACTTAAGGTCTCCTTTAAAATACTAAAGTTCTCTAGAATACCCATAAACACCCACAGTCCTTCCTTCCCCCCTTTTCCCAGTCCAAGTCTCTGCTGCTTCCTAAGCTGCATGGCAAAGGGAGCCCAAAAGCTGCAGGGTTCTCCCCTCTCACCAAAAGCCACGTGTTCCGAGCCTCTGTCTCTCAGGCTGAGGGGTCCCCACTCCTCAGCCACGTGGTCCAAGAGCCCCCTTCCCTCAGCGTCTCTCTTGCACTCCCCTAAACCGCCAAGAGAGAGCCCAGCATCACTGCTACATCTTACTTCCCAGCCTCCCAAGCCGCATGGCAAAGGGAGCCCCAAAGCTGCAGGGTTCTGCCCTCTCACCAAAAGCTGCGTGTTCCAAGCCAGAGATATGGTTGCTGTGCCTGGGTTTAAATCCCCTGCGCCGACCTTCCCCATTTCCGACTCCTCCTTCAATCGGCTACACCAGCCAGCACTTCATATTCCTCCAGTTTTTCTGGGCTGCCATGTTAGCTGTGGGCAGGGGTGACCCCATGGCCCAGAGCCAACCATCTCCAAGTTTTCACGCAGGCGCTGTGTCTAGGGGGAGTTGCCTCTCGGCTACATCCTGGGTGGAAATCTCCTCCATCCCCCTGTCTCAAAGCATGGCTACAGCTATTTAACATATCTATGGAACCAGTTAAAGGTTATAGATATGTTAAGTGACCATGGCAGAGGCTGGCTGCAAAGCTGCTACCATACCCAAAGCTCTGAATGCTGCTCCAGGAGTCCCATCCCCCACCCAGTTCAGACCTGTGGGGGTGAGGACATTCTATATACATATTTCTAATATTTCCTGGATACCTTGAGTTCTGGACCCTACTACAAATCCTTGTTTGGGCCCATTTCTTGGCTACACCCTGTAACAGTAGGAAATTAATCTGGTTAGGTTGAAGCTGAAAATTACAACCTGCCTCCCATAGATGGTGGTCCCAAAGTCAGTTTGGTTTCCAGAGCCTTCGCGGTGTTGTTTGGATGTTCCATGTCTGTGGTGCCCATCACTTCAGTTCTCAAAGTGCAATGTGACCTAGATAAGGTCTATTCCTTTAACATCTTTACTGATGACAAAGGTCTTTATAATCATGATTCCTTGCTATATGCATTTTAAACTAGTGTAAGATCATTTTATTTTTGATTAAACTGGTAACCAGGTATTGTTTCTTAGGCACCTCATGAGTCTATCTCGACCAAGTGACAGAATCTCCTGTGTTAACTCATTTGATTTTGTCATCCCAAGATCAGGCCCTAAAATTAGAGGATAAAATAAGGACATCTGTTACACCTAGAACCCTCTTTAGGACTTCTTAAAAAGCCCCTACAAAATCACAGCAATATGTTCTTTCATTTTATTAAAAAAGAGAGAGAGAGAAAGAGAGAGGGATGCTAGAAATAATTGCAATTGCTCCACATGGTCCATGCTTCTTAAGTAGCTTAACTCTACTATAAAAGCTGCATGGGCAGAGCTGTCAGATCAGAAGGGATGTTCAGCCTTTCTTAGATTAAGTTAATATGGGTAAAAGTGTGATTAATATGATTTTTTTCCATATGATGTACTTTATGGGATTTTTCAATGCTTTCTCTGTTCAAAATATATTCTTATCCTAAAGGAAAATATGGCTTTCTCTCTATGAAATGTTTTGTGCCAGAGTCCAATAGAATTTTACTCCCACCATTAGATTTTTGGTTCCTATAATAAATTAACCACAGCCTTTCACTCTCATTATCAAATAGGTTTATGTTTTCCTGTGAGGATTGCCTAAAGTCTCTGCTTTATTATGCTGCAGGCTGGAATTTGTGTCCTCAACAAAGGCAAGTCTCAGACTCCTGGGAAAAGATTATCTGAATGTTTGATACGTCCAAGTACAGGCTCTTGGTGCAGGTTTCTGAGCTAACGCTGCTCAGACAATTTCCAGACTGCTTTGGTGGCTGAGTCAGGATTTCCAGGACTCCTTTTAGTGGGAAGCAGACATACTTCATGAAAGCAGACCATTCACTCCCAATATCCACCAGAACATGAATATGTTACATACCATATACTGAACTAACAAAAAAACTCATATCATATTCACTTGTTTAAACGAAATACAATTAGCAGTACTCTTTAATAATATTCATGGATACACAAAGAGGTCCTTCCTCCTTGTTCTTTACCAATCTCTAAGTATCAATTTAGTAGGCCATGCATTGGTAAACTGAAATCAAACATTTTTAAGTGGTGTTATGTCTTACTGTCTCTTAGAATTCAGAAGCAAATACTTTTACTGAGCTTCGGAAGAATTTATTCTCCTTGGTACCAGGACACAATTGGACAAATGAATTGTGCATCCCAAATCACACAGGGCTGTTATGTTTGAGAATGATTCTCATCTAATCAGGTCTGACAAGCCCAGTAATTAAGGAATAGAGATTGGCTTTCTTTGAGAAGCCATTGCCTTAAAATTCTTCTAAAGCAGGGGCCTGGGCTTAGTTCCCAAGTTATAAAGGAGCCACTTCCTAGAAGGTCAAGGACTTTAGAAGAATTTTCGGACTTCAAGAGAAATTATTCAAATGAATAAGTACTGTGAGTGAAATTTGGTGGAATAAATGCCTTGGGCTTGGTTTCCTGGTCTCAGGATAGAAAAGTAAATGAGAGAGGCTATTTCAAATCCAGTCAAGATTTCTTGTGAAGTTTTCCAAATAGAAGTAAATTTTTTTGGCAATTGTCTTTGCTCATTACTGTAGGGTCTAGATTTTCAGAGTAAATTCAAGGAGGGTTATATGGTTAGTTTATACTGGTGCTGCAGCCCAGAGGTAACAAGATCAGCTTCTCGTGGTCAGAAGCAAGCTTTGAAGATTTTTTTGTAATCACAGGAGCAGAGTGGACAGGGGAGAGTTTTGAAAAAAAGTTCAAATAATCTAAAATAATCCAAAACTTCAAAATAGACAAAAGAGGTTACTGGGAGTTCTTTCAGAGAAGTCCTTGATTTTCTATTGTCTGCCTATTTTACCGCTCTGTACGCGTCAGAGAGGAGCTTGTAGATGTTTGTCCAGTAAAGATGCAAATGGTTTCTGACTAATGAAACAGCAATTCCAAAAGCCCTGTAACACATTAATCAGCTTTTTATTGTGTCTCACTCAGCAATCTCAGCTTTTTCAAATTAAATGTTATACATATTTCTGTGTACATGTATGCATATGCCTGTGTGTGTCCACACATGTTAGCACAGGTGTGTTAACATAAATAACATCTCATTTATTTTAACCATTAGTAATGAATAAATTAGTAAATGATGAGCTAATGTTAAATAAAATTCTTGACATTTGTTTTATTTGACCCTTGGTTGGTGAAGAAAGGATAACTGCATGTCTACAGATTTAGCTTACTTCTTTGTATGTGAAGTTGACTTTTTTCTGTAGGATAAAAGCTTGATGACATCGTCATAGGAAAAAAAACTTGATGGCATAGATGAAGTAGGGGAGACAGCGTAGATTACTGGTACTGAAAAATTAGTGAAGATAGAGATGACTGGAGGCAGTAATTAGGATTCAACAGATTGAGGATCGTTTGTTTTCTAAAGAGTGAGAGTAGATGTGTTGATTGACATGTTGGTTAAAATTACTATGTAGACAGAGCTAGTGAAGATGTGAAGTGGGAGAAGAAATTTGTAGACTTGTACAGGAATGGCATAGGGTCAAAAGCTTTGGGATAAGCTTTGAATGGAAGACTAAAATTGGATGGAAGAAGTGTACAGTAGTACTGATGTAGAAGTAAAAGGAATTATAAAAGGTAGTATTACTAAGAATATGAAATTGCGGTGATCCGTTTGATGGTAGATTTTCTCCAGCAGCCCAATACCACTCAAATAGAAAAACAGTAAAAATAAGCATTATTTCTGTGCATCAATAAACTGAAAAAAATCCATAGGAGCTCTTGGGACCAGAGGCCACACTGGATTTAAAGATCAGGTGTAGTGAGAATAAGCAAACACACAGCTGAAGAGCTATAAACTGAACTATTAGAGTTTAAGATCAAAAAGAGGCAAATCTAAAGGCCAATCATAGGAGTGAGAAAGTTGTTAAAAAGAGTAAAGGTGAATTAACTGAAGTGAGAGATGAAGGAAAAGCAAAGGTGACATGTTGGATATGACTCACATCAATATAGACATTGTCCACTTTGGGTGGTGACTATAAGTTACTGGTAAAAATCAAGTAAGTGGCTTTATTATTAGAGAAATTTATAAACATTGATAAAGAAGGCTTGAGTGAAGTATAGATGAATAATTTGACCTATAAAGGAAGATTGTTTGTTTCCAGTAATATATAAGAATAGATTGAACACTGCAGAATAAGGGAAAACTTACCCTCATTTTGGACCATGCATGTCACCTGTTGTGTGAATGAATAAGGACCAAGCACCAGACAGGACTCAATGAAAAGTGGAGTCCAGAGGAGAGAGCTAGGTTGCAATTAATTTCAAAACGTGGAGTGGAGCAGGTTGTAAAGAAGCATGTATTAGGAGGCAGTTTGTTTATAATGAAACAAAGGCTTTAGCGTTTGGGAGGTTCTACAAATTACATGGTTTAAATCTTACTCTTTCCTTGCCAGCCAGTGAAAATTACTTTACTCCTGAGCCTTGTTTATCTATTCCAGGAAGAAAGGGGCGATAATACCATTCACTCCGTGTAAAATACTTACCCAGGACTTGACAGGTAATTAGTGCCTCATCACTGAGAGGTAGTACTTTATGTCCTGCAAAAGAGATCAGCAGGAAGCCAACTAGCCAAGGAGAAATGTAGAGCCAAAGGGGGAAAAGAACCTAGAAGAAAATGGGTAGCTGAAGTGTCTGCATTGAGAGATGGAAGAACGCTTTAGGAAACAGACAACATGGGCCAGAATTGAGCCACGCCACTGAAAATGTAAAAGGTTGGAGGAAATATTTTAGAGACAGAAACAATGGAACTTGGCAGTTGCTTGTAGGTTTGTAAGACAGGGGAGGGGGATGAAGGAAGATGTCCAGGCTCTGAGCCTCTGTGACTAGAATGGTGATACCGTTGACAAAGGTAATAAATTGAAGAGGAAGTTGAGTCTGGGAGAGGGGCCTGGAGACTCAGGGATGACTTCTGTTTAAATAGAGTGACTTGCTTATGCTAGCTAAACATGCAAGGGAACAGAACGTATCCTGTGGGCAGCTGGAAGTGGCAGATCAGAGATTAAAGCATGTGACAGAGGCTGGCTCAGGCCTGGCCAGTCCCACTTACTCGCCCTACATACACAGGGAGATTCCACCTCCCAGCTTTGCTTGCATTGTATTTGCAGCCCTTAGGCCAGTTTGATAACAGAATGGGGCAGCAGTGAGGTACACCACTGCGAAGCCAGTCCTGAAAACTTGTACGTCATCGCATGCTCTCCTTCCCCACCCAGTGATATCTGCCAGGGGAGTATGTTGGCATGGCTCAGCCAGACGAGGGAAGGAGCCTGTATCCTTGGATCACATTCAGGGATGGAGACACCTTCAGCAGTGGTCTGCAATATAAGAAAGCAACTATTTATTGCTTTAAACCAATGATATTTGAGAGTTTATTTCTACCAAGCCTACAGTGACTAATAAAACAGCCCAGATTGGAGAGCTATATCTTCTATTTCACTTCATTTGTTCCCAAATAAAAATGTATGAAGCGGCTGCATCTGAATTACCTGGGTGTAGGAGTGGGTGAGGAGGTGCTTTTAAAAAATACATATTTCTGATCCCAAACTAAACCTGCTGGTTTAGAAGCTCTGGTGAAGGCCCTAAAAATTTATTTTTAACAAGCAGCCTAGGTGATTCCAAAGTGAATCAGCTGTCTATCTAGGAAGATAGTGGAAGTCATTAACTTGAAAGACTATCAAGAAAGAGGGAAAGAGAAAGTAGAAGTGGGGTTGGGGTTAAGGGCCAAGATAAAGGATTTAGAGAATATCTGTAATTTTTTTTTTTTTTTTTTTGCAATGGAAGAAGAATAATAAGCTAGGGCTGATATAAAAACAAACAAATAAACAAGGAAGACAATAATGGAAGTAGAAGATAAGACAAATGAAATTCAAGTGCTTGTGGGCAGTCCACAAAGTCGAGTGTTTTACAGCAATTCTTCTCAACCCTGGGTATGTCGTTAAACAACAGACTGTAATTTATTAGGTCTGGAGTGAGACCAGAGATTCTGTCCTTCTACCAAGCTCCCAGGTGGTGCTGACACCCCAGGTCCACAGACCACACTTTGAGTAGCAAGACTTTAGAGAAAGGGACATAGTTTAACAAGGAGTGAACCACTGATTTTCTAACTAGGGTGTCAGTGGTGACTTTTAACAATGAGGATGAAGAAGGAAGCCAGATGGCATGGGTTTAAGGAATGCATGGGTAATATCGAAATGAAGGCATATTTTGGGCTATACTTCCTTGAGGACTGAGGCTACAGAGAAGAGGAGTGAAGGACAGAAGCACACAAAGTAGCAGGATCCTGAACAGGGAAAAAGATTAGTATAAATAACTTTGTGGGCTGAGATCAAGTACTGTAACAGGGTGCAGCCAGGGAGTGGGGGTGTGGAGGCCCCAAATAGGGATTTGTAACGGGGTCCAGAACTCCAGGTGTCCAGGAAATATTAGAAAAAAATATATAGGATGTCTTCACCACCACAAGTCTGAGCTGGGGGATGGGACGCAAGGAGCAGGGCCATTGACAGCTGTTTTGCATAGCAACAGCTTTGCAGCTCACCTCTGGCATGGTCATTTAACATATCTATAGCCTTTAACTGGTTTCATAGATATGTTAAATAGCTGTGGCCATGCTTTGAGCCAGGGGATGGAAGTGACTTCCACCCAAGATGTAACTGGGAGGCAACTCCCCGTGGTTACAGCACCTGCGTTTGAGAGCTTGCACATGATTGGCTCCATGCTATGGGGCCACACCTCCCAGACTTACTGGAGCAGCCCAGTGAAGCTAGAAGAATACAAGAATGCTGGCAGGTGTAACTGATTGTAGGAGGAGTCGGAAATGGGGCTGCAGAGGAAGACTGGCACTGGGATTTAAACCTAGGTGCGGCAGCCATGCCAGGGAGAGGACCATGCGGCTTTAGAGGAGTTGGGACCACAAGGCTTAGGCAGAGGTGGAGACCCTGCAGTTTGGGCAAGAGTTGGAACCACGTGGCTCTGGGGTGCTCCCTTTTGCCATGTGGCTTAGGAAGCAGGAGGGACTTTGCCTGGAAGAAAAAGGGTGACTCTTGCTGGTGGGCCATGAGAAGGTGCCACGTGGCTTTGGATTAACTGGAGATCATGGTGGCAACACAGCAGATGGTGCTGGGAACCTGAATCATGGACTTCTACTTCTTTTCCTGAGATACGGTACCCCAGACTGGGCAAAAGGGAGAAGGAAGGACTGTGTGCATTTGTGGGTATTCTAAAGGACTTCAGTATTTTAATGAAGACATTAAATCATTACTCTAAGTCTGTATAACTTTTAAATAAATAATTCCTTTCCTTTTCACCAATCTCTGGCATTGAGAGATGCCTTTCCTCTGGCAGTGGGCAAAGCGAACCTAGTACGGGGGGAACCCCTGGAGAAAAAGGGGGGTCCTTTTGGTAATAGTATATCATTTACCGCCCCCCTGGGTCTATTCTATAACAGTACTACTTGTGGATTTTAAAAAAGTAAAAAAAAAATACATTATATATCTACCATCTACTGCTTAACAATAAAAATCCAATTTTACTTTTCTTAACAAAGTCAAAAATCAATCAATAACTCTTCCCCAATATTACAAAGACTTTAAAATGTTTAATTATCATTATCTTATTCCATCTTACACATTATCATTTTCCAGTTTATTTCCACATTGCTTTCCTCTGTGCCTTCTTGATAATTAAGTCTTTCCAGGTAAGTGCAATATCCTTCTTTCTGAGCAGTCTTGCTACTCAAAACAAAACGATTGGATTAAGAGGGTGGATATCACTGGAGAGCTTAGTAGAAATGTTGTAGCTTAGGACTGAGATCTAATGAGTCAGTGACTTATAGGCACATTAAAGTTTGAAGAGTTCTAAGTGGGACCTGAGATGCTACATTTCTGACACCTTCCAGGCAATATCCATGCTGCTGGCTCTAGCCCAAGAGCTACAGTTTTCAGCAAGGCCAGAGATTCATTTCGTATCATTTGCCGTTAGTAAACAGTCCCAGGCTTTGATGTCTGAAAATGTCTTTATTTTATACTTATCTTGGAGTTATTTTTTAGTGTGACATGAAATTAGATGTTGAGAGTTATTTTTTCTTTCATTTCAGAGATACTGCCTCTGTTTTGTGATTTTAGTTGTTTTTGAGACATTTTCCACTCATAAAATTGGCCTTTTTCTGTAGTTAACCTGTGTTTTCTCTTTTGGTGTTTTAAAAATGTTCTTGTCTCTGAGGTTCTATAGTTTCTTTACTAATGGTTTAATTGTGAATTTCTTTCTTTTATTTTTAGTATTGTTTTAAATCTATTGTAATTCTAGAATCTAAGAATTTGAGTTATAAATTTTTTTGAAATGTTATTTTTTCTGTGTTTATTGCCTACCCTATATTTCCCCTATTCTCTCATGCTGCAATTTGGTGGATTTTCTCCAATTCTCTCAGCTTCTCTCTCCCTCTTTTTTAATATACATAATTTTGTTACAAAATTTAAAAAACACAACCTTCTAAAAAATCCAACATTCCTATGACTTTTCTCTGTCACCATACACAAGTCAAGAAATTTAAAGAAACCATTAACCATTTAGAAACATTTAATATCAGAAGCCTTAACATCAAACTGTATATAGTAGCCCCTCAAAAATCTACAACCTGAATTGTTTTGGAAAGTATTTTCTCTACAAAGAATCTTATCAGCTATCCAAAAATCTGTGCAGTTTTTACACTGAAGCGAATATTGAACTGCACTTAAATTCACATTCTTAGTGAAACAATTGCCTCCGTACAAATGCACACTCCACACACATCATCACAGCTCTTTATTCTTCGTCTTCATCCTCTTCTTCCTCCTCATTTTCCTCTTCCTCCTCGTTCTCTGGTTCATTCTCCTTGGAGCCTTTGGGCCTGCCAGAGCCCTTCCTTCCCATTTCACCTTTGCCCTTAGCACAGTATGGGGTGATATCCTTTAGCTTAGCTGCTTTCCATTCATGTGGTTGCTTATCTTTGACTGACTGTTCAGACCACATTTCACCAAATTTTATTGCAGTATCCCCAATGGATCAACCAGGGTGTTCACATTTAATCTTTGGATGATGTTCAGAGCAAAACAGGAAGAAGGCAAATGGAGTCTTAGCCCTTTTTTTTATTATTATTAAATTGGTTTTTGCCTCTCTGTATTGCATTCTGGGTAATTTTTTGAGCTCTATCTTCTAGTTCACTAATTCTCTCTCCAATTGTGCTTTATCTTTTCTTTAACATTTACCTTAAGCTTAATTCTAATGATTATATAACCATAGTTTTCATTGATAAATATCTTCCTATATTTTTTTCAATACTATATTTTTCATATATTTTAGACCACTGTTTCTTCATTAAATTACTCCAAACATATTTACTTTTAAGTCTGCATGCAATAATTCTTCTATTGAATATTTTTGGAAATCTAACATGTTTTTAAATTTTGTTATTGTTGTTCAGTTATAGTTGTCCCCATTTACTCCCATTACTCTCCCTAAAGACCTGCCCATCCCCAAATCTAACATGTTATTTGTGCAGAATCTTGCTGATGATGGCTTGTCCTTAAGCAGTACTTCCCAAACTTTAATGTGTATTTAAATCATACGCACATCTTGTAAAATTGCATGTTTTGATTCACTCAGTCGAGGGTAAGTTCTGAGATCCATCATTTCTAACAAGTTCCCAAGTGACTCTGATTCTGTGGATCCACATGCCAGTCTGAGCAGCAAGTACAGGAGTATTTTATTATTTTCTCCTGTTTACTTATGCTTGAGAGGGATTTCTGTGGAGGAATTCTATGTGACCTGGATTGAAAATTCCTCTGAAATTTATTTGTTTTAACTTCCGTGAGGAGCATTATACTGGGGCCATTATGTGCACATGCTAAGATTTTTTTTCACTTGTGATTTCAGGACCGTGCAAGGAGTCTGAAGTTATATTCCAAATTGGCATTGGGGCCTCATTACTATTATGAGCCCTCAGAGGAGAGTTTCCCTCCCTCCATTTTCTTCTAATCTGGAGCCAGAACAAGCAAGCCAAGAGTCCGTGTCTTATCTCTTTGCTGGTGGACAGACATATACTTTTGTACTCCCTCATCGAAGGTGTAATACTTCAGAAATCATAATTTTATCTGATGGGTGACAGGTTCAATGTCCTACCTTGTGTTGGCCAAAAGCTTTCTCTTCTCTTCTAGTTTCTTCATTAAACCTAAGTCCTCAGGATAGCCAGGTAGTACATGGCAGCTTACTCTATGGTTCCAGCTTTCTCTTCATTTATGACTTCAGGGGATGTTTTTAAAAAATATTTTATGTAGTATTTCTAGATGATTCATAGTGAAGTGTATTTTAAGATACCTAGTACACAGTATAGTTGGAACAGAAATCTGTTAAATATTTAGGAAGATTGCTAAATAGGATAGTTAGAATTTTTTAAATGCCTAATACTAACAGTTAAAATCCTAAAATATGGAATATCTCAATTCTAAAAGAATCCCAAATAGATGGAATTTTACTTTATTTAGAATCTTGTCAACTAAACTCCATCATTATTACACTGAATTTTTCCTTTTTTAACTATTTGTGTTGGCATAGTATAGACACAGCCTGAATCACATTAGGAAATAGAAACTGAGTTAGAATCCATTAAAAAAAAAATTAGAGAAGTGCTGTGCCATGAAGACTAATATTTTTTTTCTCTCTCCCAGGGAAAGATTTAGAACCAAAATGAGCAAATTTAATTTCAAATTACTAAACCCAAGTATACATACGTCAACAAGGGGCATTTACAATATGTTTGTTTCTGGTAACAAAGACACTCTAAGATTTTCTATCAGTGCTTTATTCTAGTTCACAGGTGGCAAACACAGGGCCCAAGGGCCGAATCCGACCCTCCACTTGTTTTATCCGGCCCGGCACCATGTTCAACCCAGCGGCAGCACCAAGCTCCTTGGCCCTAGATAAGGAGAAGTGTCGCTTGTACAGTCTTAAAATTACATTCATCCCTTTGAAACCAACTGCGGGGCTGATGTGGACCCCGGTGAAAATGAGTTTGACACCCCTGTTCTAGTTTGTTACAATGAACTGGCTAAGAAAACAATAGTGTAGGTGCTTCCTATCTCTAATTCTTTAAATTATTCTTAAAAATAAAACAAAATCTAATCAGGGTTGAAAGATAGAAGAAGACATGCTCCAGTAGACAGGGAAAAATAATAGAAGGCCAAGCTATGAGTGATCATTTAAAACATAGCAAACAGCAAGATAGTCCTGGGCACACGTTTGTTCATCCCTGAACTCCAGTGACAAACCGGTGAGAGCAGTGGTTAAATGTGCCATCTCTAGAGACAGTCTGACTTCAAACGCCACATTTACAACTTACTAGGTACAAGGTCTTGCACAATTCATTTAACTTTGTTCAGTCTCAGTTTCTGCATGTATTATAAAAAAAAGGAAACAAAGCTCATAAGGTTATTGAAATCATTATACTGAGGCCATAATGTAAGGTGCTTAGCATCTGGTATGTGCTAACAAATAATATGATGATGATGATGATGATAGTGGTGGTAGTGGTGATGGTGTCATTAGAATTCGCTAGGGTCTGGCCAAGAAAGCTGGAAATCACATAGGACTTGATTGCTCATTCATTCATTTAATCATTTATCAGAAATTTAATACATACATACATACAATACATACGAAGAACTTACTACAAATGGGAGATTCCACAGCTAACTACAGCCGTCACTTGCATGGCCTACTCAACCCAACCCACCAACAGCAAGACCGCTTCTAGATGACATCAAGGTGTTAAGACTGAATCCACTGGTATATTTCCTCATTTGTCACTACTAACTCGGATATGAAGAAGTTGGCGGTGACGGCAGCAATGGCAATAGTATGTATCAGTAAAAGCGTTACTGAAATGTGAGAGACTATAAGTAATTCGGAATTACCCACTCTTCTCCCAAAGGCTTGACTCTTCCTGAGGGGTACTCTGCTTCAAAAGAAAGAGCTCTGAGATACCTTGAAGTCCAAGGCTTATGTGTGAGTGTTGACTTGACCACATCCTAGTTCTAGGAAAGTTAGCACATGAATTCTCCTCTCTGATCTTCAGTTTCTTCATTTTATTTATGGTTGTGAAATTACCAGAGCTAATGGGAAAGCATACAGCATAAGGGAAAATAGTGGAGATGTTGGGTATTTTTGGATCCTCTCTTCAATCTTCACTCAAACCACACGGAGACTTCATCAAAGCATTCCCTTGACCCTGACTTCTGCTTGAATTTGGCTAAAAGGAGGCATTGGGTGAACGCGAGGATAGCAGTCTCAGAGTCTGTATCTTCCCGTACACCCCACATGGTTCTGTGTCCCTCTAACAAAGTCCCTAGTTACCATCAGAGGGGCTCTCGGTGTAGCTCGCTGTCTAACTTCCAGTGGTTGCTGCCTCCTCACACCCCTCAAACAGTAACCTGCCCCAAGCCTAAGACATCAAAACATCCCTTCTTGGGGATTCCAACTCTGCCTGTACCTTTGTAAGAATCCCTGTATGAAACTGATTGAAAAATGCCCAATTCATTTGTGCCTTTTGTATCCTTCCAGGGTCGTGACCTGATCCTGCCGGCTCTGCTCTATCAATCTGGATGCAAACGTCATCTCTGTAGCCTTGGGAACTTAGGCAAATGTATTCACCTTTCTTGCTTCAAGTTCCTGATCTATTGTTTTTTGCTCAAGATTATTGGATCATAATGAGCATTTAATACATGATAATGATTGATAGGTGCAAAATATTTTGTCAAATCTAAACTGCTGTACACGTGGAAAATTGGTTCATGACAACGGTTTTATTAAAACCTAGATCAGTGCCCCATGCCCTCTTATGGAGGAGTTAGGAAAGAACAATGTTGCAAAAGAAAGTAGTATCAGGTGTTAAAATAAATGAAAACTGACACAGGGTTCCATGCTAGCCCGCCCCCAAGATGACCTCTAGAGATTCTCAGCTGCTGGCGGTCATGCCTCTATACAGTTCCCCACCAGGCTGAATAGGGCCTGCCTGTGAAATAAATAGGATATTGCAGAAATGACGGGGTGTGGCTTCTGAGTTGGGTCATAAAAATCATTGTGGTTTCCAGGGTCACTCATTTTGAAGAATGTCAGCTGCCATGTCATGAGGATACACAAGCAGCCCTATGAAGCAATCCACATGGCAAGGAAGTAAGACCTCTGCCAACGGGCAGTGGGAGCCTGCCAGGCATGCGAGTGAGCCGTCCTTAAAGTGGACACTTTGGCTTCATGCAGCCTTCAGATGACTGCAGATGCCGTGACAACTTGACTACAACTTCACAAGAGACCCTAAGCCACAGTCACTTAGCCACAAGCCATTCCTAAATGTCTGTCCCATCAGAATCACGAGGTGATAAATATATGCTGGTTACTAAGTTTTGAGGTAATTCGTTACATAGCAATAGACAACAAATTAATTTCCCTTTATTCCAACGTATTTGTTTGAGTACTAGGGAGTCTGGAAAAAAGCTAAACCCTGAAGTTCTTGATAATAATTAATTCAAATTTTTTAATCTCACGAGAACCAATACACAATGACCTTCTATTCTAATGGGAAAAAGGCAGCATTGTTTCTTTTCATTCTGACTCCTGAGTGATAGATGGATCACTTCATCGTGGACTGAGTTTAGTCTCACTCCAAACAGAAAACAGCTTCCAGTCACCCCAGAGACCTCACTTTACAATGCGATCACTCCTGGACACAGGAAAGCGACTCAATAACATTCATACTGTTTTCACATTCCCCACACTCCCTATAGTATTAATGCTACATTTCTTGTATTGCATCACATAATCATTCTCTTGAATGTTTAAGTTTTCCCGTTATGTATACTGCTAGTCCTGTGACACTCTTGCTTACATACAAGTTAGACAAAGTCTATGTATTTGGCCTCTTTAATTTCTCCTTTAATCTTTATTCATAAATCAGTTGGCTCATCTTCTGTCCTACTCATTCCAGTTCTCTGAACTCATTCCAACTGTATCAAGAAAAAAGGAGCCCTATTGAGCAATGTGGTTTGACCACAATGCTATCTCAGCAATGCACTGAATGTTTGCTTACAACATTATTCTTTCATTTCTTGAGGCAAGGTAACGTCTAAAAATGGCAAATATTTGAGTTTTAAAATCTATTACCTGTTGTTGAACGTATAATGCATTCCAGTAAAACATTCTGCAACACCAAATGTTTAAGATATAGTACCTTGAACTCAAGATTGCTATTTTTATACTAGGGAAGAATTAAAAGGTGAAAAGATTAACAAGTTCCCTATGATTACAAATTTTGATTATTCAATATCTGCCCTATAAAGTATTGCTCCCAAATATTGAATTTGTTTTCCACCAAAAAAAATCTGATATATTCGTTCAAAGATTCCAAGAGCTTAGCCCCCCTGCATATATTGCCATTGCACTATTCCATAAATAAATATATTTCAGGTCTTTTACTTGATTTGGTTTGGTTTGAAATATCATGGCTGCATGGCAAAGGGATTTGGAATTCAGGAGCCTTGAGTTTTTAATATTATTCCCACCAATGAACTCTCTGTCCTGGGGAACATCTTTTACCTTCTGTGTCTATCATTGGGATAGCATTCCCATCCTGGCTATATTCATAACCAGATGAGAACATCACTCACTCTTCCTTTTGCAAAGATCTACTGCCAAATAATCTAAGATACCTATAAGTATTTTAAATATAATAACAACTGCACAGTTTCCAAGTAGTCTCAACTAAGCCAATGATGTTGAAATAAAATCTAATTATTACATGGGTTATTTACATCACAAAAAGAGAGAACTAAGATTAGAAACTTATCAAGAGAAAGAAAAGATAAAGCACACGTGTTCAGATATATTAACGCCTAAATCTTAATGGTAGATCACAAGACTGGACTAACATATCCAAACTCTTACTCTTTTTCACCATCAAGAACATGATTTCAGGTAACAAGAGATATACACCATGTTTAAGAGGTTGGAAAAGTATGTCTTTGTGATCATGGATTCTCCACTTTAAAGTCATAGATTCACACCAACAATCCTCAGGACATTGTTTCTCAGTTGGAAAATCCTTTCTAATCAAGTGGTCCTGGCAAGTCAAGCAGCAAATGAAATATCTACCATTCAGTGAGGGTTCACAAGTTCTCCACAAAATGTGTTGGATTCTCCGGGTTCATTGTCTTCAATTACAAAATGAGAGTCATGCTGTAGGCAAGATAGATTTTTGAACTTATAAGTCACATGAGACCCGGCACGCAGAGCCCTTCATATCCTTCCTGGACACAGTAAGTTCTCAATGCATAAAGTTGACAACAATCATTAATTTTCTCATACAAGGGCACCCTTGCTTTAAAATTTGGAAAAACACAACTCATGGGAAGTATCATTTTTAATAGGACTCATGTGATCCTCTAGTATAATCCCTGCAATTGTCCTTTAAAATCACTGACATCGAACAGGACTCTCAACTTCTTTGGGTCACTCCGCTGCAACAATGGAACCCAACTTTAATGTGCCTGTCCTATTATCTCCATACGTCGTGTTTTGAAAACTCACAGCTGAGCTTCCCAAAGGGTGAGCACAAGTCAGAAATGCAAGAGAATAACTAGACACACGCCAAAAAAAAAAAGGAAGAAGAAAACAGAAAAGCCTTGGGCACAAGTCTGTCTGGATCTAACGGGAGAAGATAAAATGAAACCAGATGGAGGCGTATACCTTTATTTTTGTTTCCCTGAATGGAGCAGATAATCAAAAGCATTTCCCCAACGTTGGTTTTCTAATCTCCTCCGTCACCTTCCACCAAAATATTAGGCCAGACAGAGGTCCTCTGCGGTCCTCATCTCCTATCATCCTTTGTTTTAGAGAAACATATGCTTTCGTAATCACTGAAAGAAGCTGAGTAAATATTTTCAAGATAAGCCTGGAAATCTTACTGTCTCTAAATCATCAACAGACAAAAAAAAAAAGAGAGAGAAAGACAGAAGGAGAGATAGGGAGAGGCAGTTTCCTATTCAAACATGTTGCTTAAGAGCAAATGGGGGTATTATTATGATGGATAGGCCAAACTCTTTGTCTTCAGGAACACTTAATGGGGATAGGAACTGACCAATATTTACATTGGAGGGGAAGCTACATTTTATTTCCTCTGGAGTCAGATATTACCGAATTGCAATCCATTCTTCAGAGTGATGCTGCCTCTGTTTCACCCCAACTTGTATGTCTGAGATTCCAACGAAATCTTGCAATCCATCCCCATTTATAATACTCCCCAAGCTTTAAGGTCCAGCAACAAGGGATTACTGGAATGCTCTGGTTTTAGGGTGGGAAATAACAAACTATAGGTGAGTCATGCATTTCTTTCAAGCTCTGAAAACTATCAATGCTACAAACTACACAAGTGCACAGTGCCTATTCAGATAAGACAGTCTCCACCTAAATCAAAGTGGTGGGCTGAATTTTTCAGACTTACCCAAAGGGTAGCCATGTGGTTCTGTCACTCATGATTGTGATGGGGAAAATAAAGGTGCTATGTAACCAACAACCCCAGCCGATAAATGGAAGATGATTTCCTTAGTGTAGTTTGATATTCTCATATTGAGAACAGAGAAGTTTCAAATATGGACCTCTCTCGATGCATTCTTTTCCTTTCTGGTTTGTGACAGGAGCATTAAATTAAAGTGAAGGGAACCAGGTGATCCCTGAGATTAAACAGTACCTTCTAGTGAGAGATTTGGAAGACTCCTTAAATCGTGGTTTCAGTTTAAAAACCAAATGCCTGAAGTAAAAGAAAACGGAGGCTAGCTTGGGACTAATGATGCTATCATCTTTACCCCGGGATTGGATACGAGTCCCGAAGTGTTGTCTATATTCCTTCCTGCCTTAAATTCCTTGCTTCCCAGTCTTCCATAAAACTGCTCTGATTGATCAGGGATTTGCCTTTGCCATTCCACCAAATCTGCTTTTATCACGATCATCTAGGACTTCTGCTCTATAAGCCATAGTCAATTGCTCATTGGACATAGTCGACCACACCCTTCTCCTGGGTTCCCAGAACGTTGTATTCACACAGCTTTTCTCTTGTCTTTCTGGCATTTTCCCAGGGTCTTTGCTTGTTTCTCCTCAATTCCCCAATCTCTAAATACAGGCCTGCTCAAGGGTCCAGTTTTTGAACCTCTTTTCCTTTCAATCTATACCCACTCCCTCAGAAATCTAGACTCATACTTCCAACTACCTACCTGAAGTCTCCATAGTAGAAATCTCAAACTAAGAATGTCCACGGTTGAACTTCTGATCTGCTATCCAAAATCTTTCCTACCTCAAATAACGGCAATTTTAGTTGCTCAGCCAGATATCTGGAATCATCCTTGACTCCTCTCTTTCTCCTATAGATCACATCTAACTGCAAAGCTTGCTGGGTTTAACTACAAAGTGTGTACCAACGGTGACTGTTCTTCACCATCTCCACGGCAATCACTGTGACCATTCATCATCTTCCAGTTTTCTTCAAGAGGCTCCTGTAGGATACTAATCTCCCTGCTCCATCCCTACAGCCTTTTCTAAGTATATTGCTAACAGCAAAAGAAAAAAATAGCAAAAATCTGTTAGGTCATGCTACACCTCTGTGCAAAACTTTTAGTGTCTTGCAATCTCACTGAATAAAAGCCAAAGTCCCTGTTGATATGCTACTTCCCTCCCTCATTTCTTCTTATTCTGGCTCATTCATCCCAGTGACACTGGCCTCCTTACTGTTCCTTGAATACGCCAGGCACACTCATGTCTCAGGGCCTTTGCATTTGCTGTTCCTTCCACCTGGAACACTCCTCTTCCACATATTTGCATAGTTCTGTGTCTTGCCTCCTTCAAATCCTTGTTCAGGTGTATCTTTCTCAATGAGGACTTTCCAGAAATACCTGTTTAGAATGTAAGCCCAAAGCAGCAATCATCATCCCGTCCCTTACTGATTTTAATCCATAGCACTTAAATGTAGCTAAATTTACTTATTTATTGAATTCATCATTTAGCTCCTCCCACTAGACTCCATACTTCATGAGAGCATGAATTACTGTCAGCTTTGCTCAAAGCAGCTTCTCTAATAGATGACTTCTCCTAGAAGATGCTCTATGATGTTTGCTGAATGGATAAATAAATGCAAAACTGAGAGTTTATTATTCTTCCTTGTAATTTCTTTCATGATTTAGTCCCTGTCCTACTCTTAACTGGTCCCACCTACTACCCCACGTTCAAGCCTGGCACTTCCACATTTAGTGTGCCTTAGAAATCTTTGTCATACTTTCCACCAAATGTTAGGGTGTCACCCTTTTCTCTGAAGGCTACAGAATCCATCCCTGTCTAGTAGTTATTAACTGATGATCCTGCGTGTAGCCTCTTCTGTGGGAGTTGGCATTTCAGTCGTGGTTCCTAGAGATTCAGTGTCCTGTAATCCAAAGTATGTGTCTACAATTATGAATACAGTGCGTACACTTAATGCTTCTGGATTCAATGTTCTGAACAGATTCCTTCTTTCAAGCAGTCACTATAACGCAAACTTTAATATGCCCTTTATAAGAAACAGAGGCTCATTTTTCTGTTTTATCTGCAGCAGAGGTAATTTAAATATTAAACAGAAGTATCTTATCACTCACAAGATGGACAAATCCATAAAGTCCCAGAAGGACTTTCCATCAGGATTAGAGCTGAGGTGCTATAGCACATGGGCTTTGCTTTAGAAATATTGCCTAACTCTAAGTTGAAAACGTTTTTAAATAGGCAGTAATAGAGTAAGATCTGACTCTTTCCTAATATCAAACAAATCTCTTTACTCTCTCTCAGCTCACAGAGCAGTCTGATCTTTTTCCACCCAGTCTCTGAACCCCATCCTGTTTGCCCTAGAAGAGAAGTATTTGTGTTTTGCAGCCCTATCAGGTAGAGGCTTTTAATTTCACATTTGCAAATGCCATATGGTCTGAAAGCCAATTCACCATTATTCTAAGACCTCAGGGCCACCTCCAAACAATATTCCTTTATCCTGTTATACAAATAACTGTTTCTTTAAGACAGAGCTATTCATCCTTCAGGGGTGTCAAACTCATTTTCACCGGGGGCCACATCAGCCTCCCGGTACCCTTTAAAGGGCTGAACGTAATTTTAGGACTGTATAAATGTAACTACTCCTTAACAGTTAAGCGAGAACTCAGTGCTGCCAATGGGTAGAAACAAGGTGGAGTGTCAGATTTGGCCCATGGGCCTTGTGTTTGCCACCTGTGAGACTATGGCTGTCACCAAGCAGGGGAAGAGACCTGGAAAGTCTGCACAGCCTATGGGCTTCACCTGTCCCTGTTCATGCCTTAGATGAGTTTCCATGGCTTCTTTCTTTCCTCAAGGCTGACAGCTTCACTAGCATTATTTGTAATGAGGTTCTTCAGACCATGAATTCTATCAGGTCTTCTTGTCTAAAAAGCCCTCATGTTGACTGTGTTATCAAGAATGTTTTTTTACAAGATATAAGATTCTAGATCAATAGATTTTTGTGTGTTTCTATTGCTTGTTCAACACTTCAAAGAGAAGTCAACAGTATTTCTTGTCATTATCTCTTCTATGAAATGGACTCCCCCCGAGTTTGACTATGATGTTCCTTGCTATAATTTTCTTCCTGTTTTTCCGACTCGGGTTTTATTAAGCTTCCTGAACCTGGTAATTTACATTTTTAAAGCAAATTTGAAAACATTTTCACCATTATTTCTGCAAATCTTTTTTCTGTTCTCATCTGTCTTCCTTTCCTTTCTAATTAGTTACATTTGTATTAGAATGTGTGATATTATCTCATGGGTCAGTGAGTTCAGGTTTATTAACATTTTTGTTTTTCTTGGTGCTTCATTTTCAATAGATTCTATTTCTCTCAAGTTTACTGAAGTTTTTTAAGCCAGGGAAGTTTTAATCATGCAGAAGCTAAATAATATAAGTAAAATAAGTATTGCTTTGCCTCTGGAACCCTAAAACCCAGCCACTCATTCACCACATTCTATCACTTTTTACTCCAGCTACATGTTTTTAATACAAATCTTTCCCTGACACTTACACTCATATATACTTGGTATAAGTATTACTCTGTACATTTGAGGATGTTATAGAATTATAGTTATTTTTATTGTTTGTTTGTTTTCTTTACTTTTTTCCTCCTGGAGGAAAAAAGTAATTATTGCAGAATAATTTGATATAAATTTTTGTATTTTATCAAAAATTTATAAAATACAGGATGGAATAAGTAAAATTGCAATATGACTACCCAGAGACTACTCACATAAACACTTTTTAAAACATACATAACATAAAATTTACCTTTTTAACATGCTTAAGTGTGAAGTTCAGTGGCAGTAAGTACATTCACATTCTGCAGCCATCACCAACACCTATCTATAGAACTTTTTCATCATCCTCAAATGAAACTCTGTCCCATTAAATATAAACCCCCATTTTTTCCTTCTCTGGCTCATGGTAAACACCTTTCCGTCTCTCTGAATCTATTTTAGATACCTCATATAAGTGGATTTGTACCATATTTGTTCCTTCCCAACTAGCTTATTTCACTGAGCATAATGTCTTCAAGATTCATCCATGTCAGAGCATGCATCAGAATTTCCTTCCTTGTTAAGACTGAATAATATAGATTGTATGTACCGTATTTTTCAGACCATAAGATGCACCTAGGTTTTAGAGGAGGAAAATAGGAAAGAACTTCTTTGAAGCAAAAAATGTGGTAAAATATTTAATAACATAAATAACATTCGGACTATAATTTAGCTACATTTAGATTATAAGGCGCACCCCCATTTTTCTCCCAAATTTGATAAATGGTATATACCACAGTTGGTGTATTTATTTATACACCAATCAGCACTTGGGTTGCTTCTACCCTTCAGCCATTGTGAATAATGTCGCCATGTGTGTGCGTACAGGTATCTGTTCCAGTCACCACTTTTCAGTATGTGCCTCACATGAAATTGCTGGATCCCATGGTAATTTTATGTTTAATTTTTTGAGAAGTCAAGTTCACTGATCTTTTATTCTTTTGTGTCCAACCAGCTAGGCAATTCACCCAGTAGTTTTTCATGTTTCTTTTTTCATGTTTTTTTTTTCCCTAAAATTGTCATTTCATTTTTCCCAAGAATTTCCATTTTGCTATTAAAACTAATCTTTTCCTTCATTGTTTTTATATTTACTTTTAAATTATTTGGCATATTTATAATTCGTCATTATTAAAGTCCTCGTTTTCTCATGCTGTTATATCACGTGTGAGTCTGTTTATATTTACTGATTTTTCACTCAGTTAAGGTCATATTTACCTGCTTTTTTGCTCACCTAATTATTTTTATTATGATACCCATTACTATGGTTTTCTTTTTGTTTATTCTTCATGGGTCTTATGGAGCTTCTTGGATTTCTTACTCTTTGAAAAGTATGAAAAATTCATACTTTTCCACAAATTTGGGGAAAAAAATTACCATTGATATATACTGGACTTACAGGTATCAAGGTTTTGAGTGTTAGGGTTTTGTTCCCTCTTTATTGAGTTTTGTTTTGATAAGGAGTTAATTTACCTTTATGTCAGTTTGATCATTTAGGGTTTGCTCTGAGGCTTTGTTAGGGTATCTCTAGCTACGTCCTTCTCCTAATGTGGAGACTTAAGTCTACTGAATACTTACTCCGTTCAACAAGATCTCTTCACTCTAGCTGGCAGAAAACAAGGTTGCACAGCCGTGTCCATGCTCTGATTAGCTCATAGCTCCACAGGTAGCTTTTATTACTCAGTGGTTTGTCTTTGCCCATGCTCATGGAGCACCATCCCATTCATGGGCAGCTTAGTGTTCACCAAATACTCAATAGGGTCCCTGTGCAGATTTTGAGAACTCCTTCCCTGCACAGTTCCTTCTTCCAGTGCTCTGCCCCAGGAATTCCAGCTGCATCAGTAGCCTTGAGCTCGAACTGTCTCTCTCTCTCTTTAACTCTGCAAGACCGTGGTTGTCTGATTGGCTCTTCCCTCCCGCATGGCTGTGCAGCAATTGCCTCTAGGCAGAGAGTCCCAGGAATCATAGTGCTCACCTCATTTGTTGACCTTTCAGGTCTGCACCACAGGATCCAACATCCCAAAACAGTAATTCCATATGTTTTCTCTGTTTTTATGGCTGTTTGTAATGGGAGGATTAATGTGCCGCAGTTATACCATCAAGGCCAGAAGCTGGAATCTCTCCTTTGTTATTTCATTCTCAGTTTCTGTTGTCAGATTTACAATTCTACCCTCTTCTTAAATGTTTTCAGGGTGTTATTTTTGGCACTCCCTTCATTTGATTCACTCTCTGAGATGAGCTCATCGGCTCCATGGCTTCAATTATCATTAATATGCTAAGGACCCCTTAAACCTGTGTCTTCTGCCAAACCTCTCATTCCTATTATTTCAAATGTGATATTCAATTGCCTATTGGACCTTACTACTTAGACATGCTAAAACATCCCCAAGTCAATATCCAAAAGTGAATTGAATGTCCAAAACTCTCCTAAGTGGCCTTTCTTCTTGTATTTTCTGTTGTGGTAAATAGACACATCATATCCACCAGGCACATAAACCAGAAATCTTGGGTTTATCCCAGCCTTCTACTTCTTTCTAGCCCCTTACATCCAATCAAGTCTCATAGAGTCTACTTCTTAAATATTTGTCGGAACCAGTGCCTCTCTCTATCCTCACTGCACTATCCTCACCCAGCCTCCTAATTTCCTAAGAGCTAATGCTCATAGAGCATTCACTATATGCCAGTTACAATTCTAATCACTTTTGCATATGTTAACTCTATAAATTCCTGTAAAAAAACTATGTAGGATGGCTACTATTATTATTGCAGAAGAAAAAAATCGGGGCACAGAGAGAACTCTTCAAAGGGTTGTGCAGTTATTACTTAAAAGAGCTAGAGTTCAAATATAGGCAGCCTACCTCAGATTCTTTGGTCTTAACCAATGGTCTATGCTGCTTCTCAAAATTGTTTTACCTCCAAATCAAAAATATATAAGTAACCTACACTGACTTTTCTTAAATGTGAATTTGAGCATTTCACTCCACTCCTCTAACTAAAAACTTTTAGGATATTCTCATCTTCGAGATAAGATGTAATCACTACATTTTCTATATACTCTGCTCTGATCTAAGACCAAGAACATGTTCCTTTTTTACCCATTTTTTCTTCCCTATAGTTAGTCTACTTTTATTATAATGTCACAGATTAGGTGTCCTCTTTGTGGAAATGTTTCGTCACATCTTTTCCTTTACCCATGTCTGGGTTTGAAGCTCACACTTCATGTTCTCTTAACATTGTAGGTTTATTGCTATCTTACTATCTGCCACACTATTTGTACCATCTGGTAGACCCTGAGCTCTCTAAGAGCAGGGACAATGTCTTTTTTTCCCTGCGATTTGTTCCCAATGCTAGCAGAGTATCTGACACATTCTAAATGCCCATTAAATACTTAAATACATGACTAAATGGATAAAAATGCATAAAAGCAGCTGCCTTCATCCTAACTCAAACTCCTATAAAGAATTTATGTTACCACTAAGTGAAGTCCTAGACATAGTGAATGGAGATGCCTTTTAATGAAAGTGATGAATCATTCTCAGTTGAATTATTTCTAGATTTTAAAATGTCAACCTCTTGACCTTTGGTGTATTTGAATGACAGACATCTCATCATTATTTTTCGCAGAAAACCATTCACAGTGACAGAAAACTTAAGAGAGCAATTAAGTTGGTTACCAGCAAATCATATTTAAAAACTGAAGAAGAGAAGATGACAAAGGTGCCTACATAGCAATATCTCTTTGTGTACAGAGAGTTTGGGGAGGCAACCACTAAAGTATTTCTAGTAACATGTACATTATCTTCAATCTGTCTAAACTTTTTTTGAAATCCTGGTGGACAGTTCTAAGTCGTGGTCTAAAACCCAGCCTTAGGTAGATTTAAACAGGTTGGTTTAGTTACACAGCTCCTTCCTTCTATGGGACACTGCATCTGCACATGTTCATGCCACCTAACCCTGGACCCTATGCGTGTAGCATCTCCCTGTTCTGTGTCCACACTCAAACATTGTGATACGCTCAGAGAATCATCTGGCTAAAGAACTAGTAAATTTAAAGTTTTAATTTTTTTTTCTAATTTTCCTAGAAGATAAAATAGGATTCAGGGTTGCAAAATCTATTTAGGCGTAATGTTTCTACAGGGAAATTCATCCAGTGGGTAACAAAAAACACTTCTGGCCTGCATACCTACATTCCTTTCCCACACTTCTTTTGTTTTTTGTTAAAGAAGATGAAAGAATAAATATATCTGTTAGGAAATTGTGCTGATGAATTCTTTTTTTTTTTTTCACAGAGGTATCCATTTCCAACAATTTCCTAATGTTTATCATAAGTTGTTATTAATGTTAATCTTGCCACCACCAGGCAGTGACCCCGACCGTAGAGTAGAGATAACTGGGGTTTGTTTCTGGAATCCTGAAGGTCAGTGTAATTTATTGATAAAGCTGGTTTCCCCTGAAAATCTTGGCGATCCCTATTCTGTCTCCACTAACTAGACACAAAGATGTCCTTGCTAATGTCTTATCCATTGGCTTTTCCTAAATGTTGGTTTTTGCTCTTTACCATCTTTAGTGGACATGGTGAAATATAAAATCAGAGAGGACAAAGGAACCACTCCCAGGAGAGGCTTCAAACAGATATTTCTAAAAGAGAAAGTTGGGCCAGCAGCAGACCAAGCCAAATGCCTCTAAATTCAATCAGCCCCCTACACAGCATGTCTGTTGTCCATACCTCCTAGGGAACGTCCAGTGGCAAATGCTAAAACATGTAACCATGACTTTGACTTGAGCTTGACTGAATCCAATCCTCTTGATAAGTCTCATTCTCTCTCTATCTCTCTCTCTTTCTGGTGCACATTCTCTCTCTCTCTCCTTCCTCCATTTCTCTTTCCCTCTCCTCTTTCCTTCTGTCACACACACACACACACAGCATTGTCTCCTCTTTCCCTCCACAACACACAAGATTTCAGGTTAGATCTATTTGGCATGAGCTAAACATTTGCACTCTTTCTCCTCTTCTAAATATGTGTATGATAATGAGATGATTACAGATATGAAACTGTAAATAATAATTATAAACCTTGCCTCCAAAAATAGAACAAAGAGTGAGTATAGTATGCATCATGGTTCCATAAACATAGTTTTTTTTCCACATTTTTTTTATTGTTGTTCAAGTACAGTTGTCTCCATTTTCCCCCCACCACTCCCCTCCACCCCAGCCAAGACTTTATCTCTGCCTTTCAAGTGAAAGTGTTTTATGGCCTTGGGGTTTATAGAGAACCAAACTTGTATTTATAAGTTTGTAAAAATACAAGTTTGTAAAAATATGCTCCTACTTTTGGACAAGTAGTTATTTCACAAGATGAGTAGCTACATCTCTTGTGATTTTCTTTAGTATAATGATCATCTCAGAGAATACATTTACTAGTTTTAATAAAGAGACAGTGGCTATACCAAAGGTTTTTCACCCCTTATTTGTCCTATTAAAGGGACTCTCCTTACTAATCATGGAAGCTGGGTTTGTATTTAGAAAATTGTTCAGGTTTTCTCTCCTCTGCTCCAAAGGACAAGAATGGGCTCTTATCTAGTATCTTTTTCCCCAGTACATTCACATTTTATTTTCAGAGCCACTGTGAGTCATTCAGAGCTACTTCTGTTCATCAATTCTAAAACCAAACTAACTCAAATTCCATAATCTATATACAAGGTGAGGCAAAAATAGGCTTACTATTGTCTGTATGGAAAATAATACAACGATTAATAAATAATAACACAAGAATAAACTGTGTGTGTGTTTGTCAAACCCAGGAGGTTTTCCTCAGGATCAGAGTGTCCCTATGTGTGTGTGCGGGATTGAAATTCAGAAGGTTCTTTTTGGTGTGACTCTGAGAAAATCCCTTAAATTCCAATTGATGCAGTCGCTTCTGTAAGGTGAGGGGTTGGGACTCCTACTCCTCTTCTAGTTCCCAAGCTCTTTTAGACACAACACAGCATAGTTGGTAAATGTTGCCATATGATATGTTTAAGGCACAAGTATCCTGGGTTATGTCTAAAGCATGTAATACAGACATATAATATGTCTTAAGTCATACTCAATATGTTGTACTAAATCCTTAACACAAAGTTTATCTAGACTCACCTTACTCCTTCTATTTGAACCCATAATTATAGGATCTGAAGGCTGTGGAGTGAACTTACTCCCAGCCCTCATTTTGGTCACAAGGTGTAATCTAATCCTCTAAAACTGTGGAGCACTAAAAATCACAGTTAGGCTGAAAAATGCCAAAACAAACATGTTTTTAACAGATTCAGGGAAAGCAGAAATAATGTGGTGTTCTCCCTGGGAAATTGTCTGCACTGTCCAAAGCCAGTTAGAGCAGGTTTCTCCTGGCCTGGCCTATTGACCATCCAATGGAAACACTTTGCTCAAAAGAGAATTCAGAAGGGATCAGCAGGGAGGCTGGGAGGTAGGCAAGGCTTTGCGTGGTGCCCTGGCTGCGGTCTAGCTTGAAGCCATGCTGAGAAGTCAAGCCTTTCCCCTTCCAAACAGTCTCTTAAATGATGTTTCTTAGTCCACTCAGCCAATGGATGGTCTGTTGTTTTAACAACCACACCTCTCTTCCCTAGGGTCAAGTGCCTGGCTGGAAGAGGAGAATAGCTACATAATTTATCTTATTCCCTGGTTCATTCCTGAGCTAGAAGCCATCTGGTGCCTAAAAATCCATGGGTGTTTATATATGAGGATATTATTCACAAAATGGACAAACCTTGTCCAGAAGATCATATTCCATGTGCATGTGTGGGCATTGGACACAAAAATTTCTTCTAGGCGTGATCAGCTCAGACTTTTCAAAACTATATATTTATAAAAGTGTTTTATAAGAAAGATACATTGGAGAAGAAACATCGAGATAAAAATGTAATGATATAAGCAAGTGAACAATGAACCGCGGTTCTGCATGTGTTCTATTTATCCTGCGAGGAATCCAGAGTACACTGTAAAAAAATGCTACTTTGCCTTCTGTCTGCTTCCCTCATCATCAGAGGCCACTTCTTCCTTTTCTCCTTTCTAAATCCAGCCTCTCCTATCCCAGTGTTCAGCTGGTTCATGCTTAGTGAATGCAAATACATTTTAACATTAACATAACTTAGAAGGCAAATCCAGTGTTCAAAAACAGATGGTTTGTAACCATGAGCACTTGAATTGCCTTCTCTTTGGCATTTCTCCTTCAATGTTCCTCTGCACTTATGTAGGGAAATGACAATTGGTACATAGAAGTGTGTATGCTTCTGTGTGCATGAGGATGGTTTGCACTATTCAAGAGCACAGTAATGGAAAAGTCCACATGTAATACTAAACATTTAAAGCCATGTACTAACATGGACATGGGCAATCACTCCTCCAGTAAGATTTACTCTCTTTCCCTAACTGTTCCACCTAAGAGGTATCCCAAAGATATTGTTGAATAAATGATTGAATGACTACCTGAGTAAAAGTGCAAATGAATGAATTCTGTAGCAGCTGATGATAGGCTGTGCTGGTGGTCCTCATCCAGAGTATGCCTCTTGACGAGTTCTTTGCTATGAAAGGTAATATCCGGAAGAGAGATCTGTGAGGTGCAATTTGTAGGTGATTTGATTTGTTCTTGCTGTTTGGAATATGGAAGCTAGACCAAGGGAGGCAATCTATTAACCCTCCTGTTAACAGAAGGGGGAAGGTGATGAATTAAGGTCATGTGAGGCTTTCTTTGAACACATGCAGAAATTTAACTGAAGGGAGAATTTGAAGAACCCAGACTTATACTAAGTGTGATACACTCATTTCAATGTAGTTATGGGTCACTGGAAATCTAATTAAGCACCCTGTGCATTGAGGCTACAGTTAAGGGATAAAGGCATGTACATAGACCAGTCCCACCTTAGGTTTGTGCTCCCTTCAATTTGTTGATACCACTATCAACACATCATTCGGCCCTGATTTGGGCAACTGAACCACACGAGAGCCTGCAGATTCTATCTTATGATTCTGGAACACGAGTGATAAAATCCTTAGAAAACACACATTGACACTGATTGAGTGATTGAGACATGATTTTGAGCTCAGCAGCCTATGGTTCTACTTTTTTTTTTTTTTCAGTTTTGCTGCCTACCCTTCTGCAATATCAGTGGTATAAATCAACACATGTTGTACTTGCCAAATGGGAAGTTATCAAGACAGAAGCTGGCGTTTCCACTGGCTGCAGAAACCCCTCTCAGGCCCAGCTCCCCTAAACTGGCCCGGCAGGCTTTCTCCTGGCAGGAGAATAGAATCCTCAGGCTCCATCCCCCTCCTGGCTCTCTCCAAACTTACACTCCCAGGAAGGAAACAACCACACTCTTTGCAAAAGATTAAAATGCTCATTTCACTATGTAAAATATGTCTCCATGTCACTATCATCATTGTGAAAGAAGTATATAATAAGAACAATAATTTCCTTTTTGTTTCATCAGTTGAACTTCTGGTGTTCTTTTGTAGTAAAGGGAGGGCTTTGCACAAAGGAAAACAGTGCTTATAGTAGAGACTATTAGGGGACAGGTTTGTTTTTATTTTAATTCTGTTTATTTCGCTTCATCTCTTTCCAATTCTGGTAAAGAAATAAGTAATTGTTGTCTTAAAAATTAAATGTCACGATGTTTGAACTCCATTGGCTTCTGATAAATAACTTGTTGCTGAGGACTGAGGCTGCTGGAAGGTTCTCAGACTCAGTTCCCTGGTAGCCAAGAACGGGTTGAGTAGGACCTCAGCCTTGATGTGGGTTGGATCATGTTTTGAGTCTGAGGCTAAATTGCCTTCTTAGCTCCTTCAAAAAAAATAATAATACTGATTTAACGGGTTGATGTTGTGTCATCACTGTTCAAGTGCTTAAAATAAATGGTGAATAATCTGGAAGCAGGGTCGAGGGTTTCCTGGGCTGGCATTGTATAAAAGAAGGAGCTGGATGTCGTTTGTGTATTTGTATGAAAATGAGATCAAGGATTCTCCAAAATCGAACCAAAGCAAACTGCCCACAGCCTTGTTTTGATAACTAAATAATAGATGATTTCTGTTATTACTTTTGTCACGTACTTAATATTCCTAATAAGGAAAGCGTTTTGGAAGCTCCTTTTGGATCAGGGCAGCACAGAGAGTTCTACATCTTGCTACTAATGATCAACCTCTAAAACTCCAGAGAGAGGAAGGATGGTAAATCCATGCGTGGTGTGTATAGTGTGTAGAACAGCAAGGAAGACCGACTACAACGCTTATTCAAGGTAAATGACCCTATTTTCCACATAGATTCATGTAGTGATGATTATGCAGAGGGTCACCTCAAATACTGTCATAATCAGGTGCTCATTTTTGTAGATAATTATGGTACCACCGACCTCAATAGCAGAAAGGCCACACAATGAATTTTTGGAGGTAAATTCTTACCATCCAACCTGACCCCAACTACCCAGTGGTGGGCTTTTCTGGAGAAATGCACCATAGTGAATTAAACTATGCAGTTTGGAATTTGATCAGAAAATAAACAGTGACTGAGTGAAAAAATATTAATGGTCAAAAAACGTTTTCTTCACATTTCTAAAAAAATAAGTCACCCTTTATAAACCTATCTTAAGTGGAAGACTTTCATGTGATGGGATGAATAATATAATCATATTATTCAGGACTTTACATATTTATTCCCCAGCTTAAAAATGTGTGCATAAAAGTCATTCATTATGGTGAACATGTTAAACAATTATAGTTGCTTCATTGGGGAATCAAAAGAACAGATTGTTCCCTCTTCTTCTTGGCAAGTTATATGCCTTTATTCTTAGTGATTCTAAGAAATTAGGAAAAAAATGACAAATTCAATTAACAATGGTAGATGTCCTCATACAGAATAATTGCTTTTGAATTAGTTATCATTGGCTGCTACTGGTTTAAAAAGGCCTGCCTTCAGAACTGCTAGGAAGAGAGCATCCCATGTAATCTAATTTAGATGCAGGGTAAAGCAGGAAACCAGTGGGTTTTAGAAATGTGGGGGTCTTAACAATTTTACCAAGGCTCAGCTTAAAATATATAAGATTCTATTGTCATTATAGTTAATGCCAACAGAGATCCAAAACCCAAAAGTTTACTCTATGCGACTCTTCTATGGTTAACTTAATAAGACCCAATTAGCAAGTGATACCATATATCATATTCACAAATATACCTTGACCTTAACTTGGTTTTATAAGTTGTATTAAATACTTGAATTGTTGCAAGGTTGCTCAGGTAGTAGAGTTTGGAAACTGCCGGGAGACAGAGAGAGATATGAACACTATGGTACTGCACAGTGAGACTACACACGGAGGGTGTGTGAGACCAGTGATGGTTTAGAAGAGTGTTCATAGATTTCAGTCCTTCCCCACCCTAGATGAGAGCAAATGGTGACATTGTGTTATGCAAATGACAGTGGCTTCAACAAGCAAGTCTAGACAATCAGAGAGAGGTCCCTCAAATTTGGGGTCTTATTGAATCACTCCAATTTGGTATGTCCATAGTTGGTAAGAATATCTATTGATGGTAAGAATTCAAACAAAATATATATATTCCTAATGATATTTTATTCATCTCATCTCTGAAAAACAGACATGTTTGTTGGTATAGTCTTCATTAATTTAATGCCAAAGTTATTGAAAGCTGGTTTCCATTGCATGTGGCTAAAAGTACCTTAAGGCATTTGGGAAATGTTTTCCCTGATTTCAAACATTATACCTAAATATTTCAAAGTGCTCTTTATATCTGAGGGCAGATATCAACAAACTTTTCTCCTAGAAGGGTCTCAAAAATCTGCATGTGGGACGATAATTATTCTTGATGTCACCCTCTGAAATGAATCAAGGGAGTCGAGGGACATGTTTTAACAATACTGATAAATGATTTTTCCTCTGAGCATTACATCATATTTGCTCTGGCAGAGAAAGATTTCATCGGCTGGCCCACTTCTCCGGGAGTGTTTTCAGTTTGCAAGTGAAAGGGGTAGTCTGTGAACTTGCTTGTACATCTATTAATATTTTCCAAAACACAGGACCTCCATTCTTGCTTTTTATCATGTTGTCCATGCATGAGACACTGGACTGGCATTGTTTAGGATACTTGTGACTTGCCCCACTGTTAAGCAGCCCCTTGGAAGAGTGAGCATTAATTTTGAGGCATGAAGAACAGAACCAGTACTGGCATTGGACATGTTCTCATCATGTGGTTGTTTATAAAATCACAATCCATGCCTATCTTGCCTCCTGTAACTCTGAGGTTCAGTGACAGAAGTGTTGTATGGAAGTCTATGCCTTGCCAGCAATTAAGATCATGCTGTTAACACCTCAGAATGATTTTCACCTCATGGAACAAAATGTGAATTTTGTACTTGTTGATTTGTCAAAAATGGGATTATTCTCTTGTCCTCTGCCAAAGTGGAGAGTTCTTGATTCCTCTGTTTGACCCAAAAGACAGTTGAGTTTTGATAAATAGAGGCTTTGTCAAAATTTAGTCCCATATGTGAGATGAACTGAGAAGCTTTTTTCTTGGAAGTTGTAGTAAGGAGAAACATTGAAATACTTAAGTTCTTTTTTGAAAAAATAAGCAGAATATAGATTAATGTGCTCTGTTCTTTTTTTTCTATGTCAACTAGACTAACTCTTAGTTCTGTATGGAAAGTATTTGCCTTGTATGTCTGAAACTTTATAAATGCCTGTTAAATATTTGTTGGGAAAATTCATTTAATTATCAGCTAAATCCATAGAAGCTGGTTTTCTATACCAGGTATTGGCAAACTTCTTCCTTAAAGGGCCAGATAGTAAGCATTTCAGGTTTCATGGGCGACAGATAGTCACTGTCAAAGAAGGTGAAGGGATTAGCCAAAGAACATAGACATAGACAAAAATGTGGTGATGGCCAGAGAGAAAGGAGGCAGGGGTTTGGTAGAGGTGAGCAGATGGGGGACATCTGTAATAGTGTCAACAATAAAAATAAAGTTAAAAAAAATAAATAAGCTTTGGAACTTCCGTCCAAGATGGAGGCATAGGTAGATACACTTTGCCTCCTTGCATAACCAGAAGAAGGACAACAAATTTAAAAACAAAAAACATTCACAACTGACAGAAAATCAAACTGTGTGGAAGTCCAACAACCAAGGAGTTAAAGAACGGACACTCACCCAGACTGGTAGGAGGGGCGGAGATGGGCAGCCAGGCTGGAGAGGACTCGCAGCAAGGTGGTGGATGGTGGACCGAGTGGTCCCACATTTGTGTGCAGATAAACTGGGAGGAACTGGGGAGTGAGACAGACCACATAACCCAGGGTTCCAGCGTGGGGAAATAAAGCCTCAAATCTCTGATTTAAAACACCTGTGGAGGCTGAGGCTGCAGCAGGAGAAACTCCCAGCCTCACAGGAGGGTTTTTTGGAGAGACCCACAGGGTCTTAGAACGTACACAAACCCACCCACCCAGGAATCAGCACCAGAAGGGACCAATTTGATTGTGAGCAGTGGGGGAAGTGACTGAAAACCAGCAGAGAGCTGGACAAGTGACATTGTTCCCTCTCAGACCCCTCCCCCACATATAGCAGAGCAACGTAGAGATGTGGTTGCCCCACCCTGATGAACACCTAAGGCTCTGCCCCTTACTACATAACAGGTG